>VXBX01007698.1:125917-164631 GCA_013400415.1 Scytalopus superciliaris | reverse complement strand
TTTTTTTTTTTTTTTTTATGAGCAAAGTAGGCTGTACAAATGTTCACATAAAGCCAAGGCAATAGGGGGATAAAAGCAGATGAAGACAATTCATTTGAAAATCAAAGCAATGCTCACAGAAATATGTTGGCAGGATTCACTCAGCTCTATTTCAGAGTTGTTTAAACATTGTATAGAGCAGAAGAGGAACAGGAGTAATAGTTTCTCCTGGAATCAGATCAATCAATTAATCTGTCTCTTTTTTTCCCTCAATCATTTAATTACCACTGCAAAAAAAGCAGAGGGAATTAAGTCACAAAATAACCATTCATATAACATGATGGATCTAATTGGAGCCTTTGTAAGCAATCGGATCCTGGGGTAAGGCTGAACCAGCCTCATCCCACCCAGTTGTGTGCTGGCAGGGTGCACTGCACCGGCTACTCAATTTGGATGAGGGTTTCTGCAGAAAGACAGAATTTGCTTGTCTACGTGGTTAAACCAGACCTCTCACACAGCCAGTGAGATTTGGTGGCTGTGGCCAGGTGTCCTGTAGAGGAAGGGGCACTGCCATGCAGGGAATGAGGCCATGGCTGAGTTGGCCTCTTTGGCATAGTTGAACGTGGTGTCAGAGAAGAACCTCAGTGCCCACCTGCACCCAGGAAGTGCTTCCTAAATGAAAACATGTATTTTTTTACACATTTTTCATTCCCTGTTTTTTGCTGCTGCATGTTCCCTGTACCACATGGCAGCAACCTTGGGTCCCTGCTCCCATGGGAGGCAGAAGATACCTCAAGACCAGACTGTCCCAGACTGGACTCATTTTTCCACCAGAACCATTGCTCCTCCAGGGCCCATTAGCACTTTCCTCCTGGCTGCCCTTGCTGGGCCAGGGGCAAGGGAAGGAAAGGTGCCATGAGTGAATGCAGACCCACCTCAAGCAATAAAGCCTTTCTGTATGGGTGGAAACTTACCCTATCTTTAGTTTGGGTTTTTCCCCGCCTCCAATAGTATGAAACTCAAGGGTGTTACTGAACTCGTGTGTCCCAACATGGTGCAGATCCCCAGAGGTCACTCGCACAAGTTGTGCACACTGCATAAGTCTGGGGGAGAAGCTCCTGCACCCAGCAGCACGGCTATACTGTGGCAAGTGCCTGCTGGGGGCAAAGCTGGGGCAATGGCAGGAGCAATAGCGGAGAAAGAGGAGCTTGATGTGCTTTCCTCCACCTCCTTTGCTAAAGCAGCGCAGCTGTGAGCCACAGCATTGATTTCCCTCCTGGCTGCTGCACTTAGTAGAGGTTCTTGTCTATTCTCCTCTCCCACTATGTTTTGGTGCGAATTAGGTACAGGTGAAGGTGGTAATGTTAATTATTTAGTGGTGAGGCACCGGAATAGGTTGCCTAGAGGGGATGTGGGTGCTCTGTCCCTGGATGTGTTCAAGGCCGGGTTGGATGGGGCTTTGAGCAGTCTGGCCTAGCGGGTGGCACCCCTGGCCATGGAGTTTAACTCGATGCTGTGTAATGCCCCTTCTTCCATCACGGAACGTCCCGCGGCGTGTGACCCTCTGCGGGCAGCGCTGCCATGCGGCAGATCGCCGGTAGGGGGCGTCCGGCACACGCCGATCCTGCGCGGCACCGCCGCCCCATCCCGGCGCGGCCAGGACGGACCAGGCTGTGGGTGCTGCATTCGTATCAAAGACTTTTAGTTAGAGGTTCTTTGTTGTTCTTGGTTCGCTTTTTGCATTTTTTTTCTTTATTTTATTTATTTTTTTTTTTTATTTTCAGCCATAGGTACCGAAGTCCCCCCCGGGTAATCAATTTCCTGAAATTCTTCAAGGCTTCCTAAGCCGTAACAATGAAAATCATAACCAGCAAGGATTTTAATTTCCTTATTGTGTTATTTAAGCAATGAGACATGACAAGGTTTGTGTTATGCTGGGATGTCGCCCTGCCTCGGGTGAGTTGTGTTAGGCAGGAGGCCGAAAATTGAAAGCTGATACCACCTGGAAAGAGGGTCTGTCCCAGGATGCCACAGTATTCAGCATCATGCAGCGGACCTGTATGAGTAGGCTCAGGACAAAACGAAAAAATTGAGGAAGAAACATGAAAAGATAAAAAATTTCTGTCTTTTCATTGCACCATAAGCCATAAAAGAGCATCTCATTTAATCTTCATTTAATTTTTCCCCCCTACTGGCTTCAAAGTGAAAAATAAGCAATATAAATTAATTAAAATTAATTAATTCTCTAACATCCTAATTTCATTATTTTTTTAATATCCTACAATTTTGTAAAACATCCCAGATTTCTAAATTAAACATATGTAAAACAGAATTAAAATTGTTTAAATTTTAGGTTCTTCAACTTTATCAAACTAAAATTCTGGGGGGTTGTTTCTTTTTTCACTGATTTTCAAAAATGCAGCTCTTCCTTGTCCTTACTACAGAACATTTGATTCAGAAAAAGGATGTTGTTTCATGTTTCTTCATGAGCTATTTTATTATATTTAGTATTGTCTGCTTTCTATCTTTTGTCACCTGATGGTTAACAATATGTATCCCATATTTGTCTCTGAAACATTCCTCCTGCTTAAATTGCGGCAGCAATAGTAAAATCAGTTAAACTGCCTGGAAGACAAACCAGAGGAATTGTTCTTGTTTGTATCAGCAGAGGTGTGGGGAGCTTCCCTGTGCTGAGAGCCCATTATAGGGGAAGAATATCTCTTTTTAGACAGAATTAACTTCTAAAGCTCACCTTTGAAGATGGCAGCACATTGTGTAAGTTATTAAAGGTATTGTTACACGATGGCAATAGAAACCTTGAGTCTTCGGCAAAATAAACCAGTCAAATCACAAATATTTTGCAAAGCTGTGCCTCAATCCCAATCTCTTGGACTCAAACCATAACAGGCGCAACTCACACAAAGTTACACATGTGTGGAAGTGTTTGCAAAAAAAGGTGCTTGACTTTTGAAATGTTTTTCAACTATTAGTTTTGAACTCAAGTGCTTTAAGAAAGGAGAGACAGAATTTAGGAGTCTGGCACGTAGTACTCAAAATAGTCACTGATTTCAGTGAGTTGAGTGTGTAAAAAGCTCAGAATGAACACCCACTAGAAAAAGCCAGATACAGATGCAAAGTATGGGAGGAAAGAAGCAGATGGGAAAAGGAGCCCTGTAGAGAGAAAGATGGGAAAAGGGGCATAAAGTGGAAAAAAGCTAAGAATGTCAATGAATATATAAATATTCCTAGGGGTTTTTTTTCCCTAGAAATGTAATAGAAGGGTTGGAAAAAGTCGGAAAAAAGAAACTTTGTCAGGAAATTTTATATCACCTATTCAGTGAAGTATAATTAAAAACAAGAGCCACTGCAAAAGCAAAAAGTCACAGTGATATTAACAATTTAAAGGCACCCAAAGCTGAGGGGTTGTTCTAGTTGGTGGACATTACCTTGGTGTTTCCATGAAAACACACTGATCATCCACATAATGAAGAGGAGCAGAAAAAACCCAAGCAGTTTGGTCTCATAGGGCCACATCACAATATGATTTGTGTCTCTTACAACAGGTGGAGTTCTTAGTGCCACTTGACATTATCTTGTGAGTGTGTTTGGCTGCTTTTTGTAGAGAAATCCAAGGGCTCAATAATTTTAAGTGATTTGTCTTACGATGCAAGAATAAAGAATCACTTCCATTTTGTTGAAGACTAAATAACATGGAGAACTCTATTGAAGGCCATCCTAACAGCTACTTATGTTAGTCAAAGTACACTACTTTTAATGATAGCTGTGTGCCATCCTTACTGCCATAGATAAAGTTGTGTCAGCATTTTCATTACAAACCCCTATTTTTAGGGGTTTATAACTCAGCTGTTAAATTTTGCTTTAGGCCAAAACTTGGCATGCAAAGCCTCAGCCTGCAAGCACCCTTTTTTTTTTTTTTTAATAAAATAAAACCCCCACAAAACAAACAAACAAACACCCTTCTGGTCTCTTTATTTTATAGGAAAGCAAATTTTAATATTCAGTCATTTCTAATTCTGAAAAAGTTTCATTATTTGAATTTTACAGGCTTGTCCATTATATGTCATGCAGCATTTTTAAAAATAGCACTGCTTTTATTCATGTTGGCAAATTGGATACTGTCCATAAGCAGTAACTATTTTTAATCCTGTTTTTAAGCATATATCCATATTTATATTATTATGTTCCATGCTCTAGATTCTGTCAGGAATAGTAAATGACAGGCCATGTAGGCTTGAGCACAGAGAAAGAACCACAACAGCTGTTAGTTTGCAAAAACCACACAACTTGGAGTGCAGTCTTCAGCTCATTAGCATAATTAATTTTTAATAATGACAGCATTAATTTTTTGCCTGAAAAGTAGAGTGTAGGGCCTTCTCCCACCAGTCCTTACTTAGACAGAGCTCTCTTTGTCTAAGTCAGTTTTACCCCATCAGTGAAAAAGGGCTGACATCCCTCACTAGTGTTTTGTGAACAAAACTGTGCTCTCCCACTCTGGGTGATTATACCCTGGCACCTACACAACTGACCCGCAGGGAACTGAGGTTCTGGCAGGTCTGGAATCCCTCCCTGAGTCCTGCTTTTTTTACCACATATATGAACAGGAAGGTGCTTATGGTATCTCAAAATGGCTCACAGAGGGAGATTCTATAATTCCATGTTTCTTGGAAATTCCATGGAATTGGAAATTGGAAATTCTTGGAATTTCATGACTCTTCTGGCTTCAAAACACAAAATGAATTAGAAATCATATCCTTTGATAAGATTTTATTCTGCTTCAGAAACACCATAAATGGCCAAGGAAGTAACAATTTTAAATAGATTATATGGCTTACCTTTGATGCTGTCTCTCCATACTTTAA
Source organism: Scytalopus superciliaris (assembly GCA_013400415.1). NCBI lineage: Eukaryota > Metazoa > Chordata > Aves > Passeriformes > Rhinocryptidae > Scytalopus > Scytalopus superciliaris. The sequence goes on along the minus strand of VXBX01007698.1, from coordinate 159,772 downwards.
GACAATTATGTAAAATATTTCTCAGCTGTCATAAAAACTGAAGTAAACCACAGATTATTTGCTAGCTATCTTTCACTCAAGTCCATTGTTAAAATTAAGCTCTGGATACCATTCTAGGCTACATGCATCTTCAGAAAATAACATATGTGAATGCAGAATTTGGTCAGCTCTCCTAAGTAAAAATGAATAAACTTTTAAAAAGCATCTGATCTAAGTCCATGTCTGGTCAACAGCACTGTTCCCATTCATGTCCTGCCGGTGCCTCTCTTGTTTTAATTTGGCTGAATGGCTATTACCTCTCTCTCAAGAGACACAGCAGTAAAAAAGTGAAACGAAGACCCACTAAATAGCAATATGTGTACAGACTTGTAAACATGATCAGCTTTATCTTCAACCGTCTATCAAGGCAGAGCTCATGCAGACTTCAGAGAGGTTCTAGCTTTACAGCTGCCTCAGAATCCAGTCCTTTGATTGAGCACTGAACCACAGCAATCCTTTCCCCCTGGAAGCTAATATATCTCTGTTCTGACTGACTGCTTTTGGTCTTACTCATCACAGCAGTAGAACTTAAACCTGTGCAAATTGTGGCTTGCAGTTTTGCCATTGCTTTAAAAATTGTTTCAAACCTATCCTTTTACATTCCAGCAAAGCAATTGTGGTGTGTGTCCAACACCATTCAAAGAGGATAACATAACCCTCTTCAGAAGGGACATTCCCATTTCCCTATTTTTTCACAAGCTTACAAGTATGTATCGGCAGGAATCCAGGGGAGAACAAACATTTCTTCACTTAAACCTGACTGTAATTCACACTAGAGAAGGAAACATCACTAAACTCAAAAGAACCCCTTGTACTGAAAGCCTAAACTAGAACCAGTGAGGTGACAAGAACAGGCGACCAGGTACAATCAGCCCTAGCAGCCACAGGCAGTGTACCCCTCTTCTAAATAAGATTACCACTGCCATCAAAAGGAAATCAAAATGGAGCCAGGTTTTATTACCGAGAAGGCGCTCTCCCTCTCCGCTGCAGACAGGAAGGGGAGGGGTCTGGTTATTGTTGCAGATTTTTTCTCCCTCTTTCTCGGGGTCTTTAATCCCAGACTTGGCTTGTTGCGCTTCAAATTGAAATATCCTGAACAGATGTAAAAACACATGTGAGCCACTGCTCACAAGCTGTGCAAAGCTTTGTTTCATCTGCTGATGATGTGAGCCTAAAGGAGATCTTTTTAAAATTTCATCACTATTCAAAAGGATAATTAATACGTACCCCCAGGCTTTGATTATGCTATACCCAGTGTGTACTGCTGGTACAAAAATAATGAGGCTCTCATCAGGCCGAATGAATACTTGCAGCAAACATTCAGTTTCCATAAGAAATTTAAGATTCAGCGGCGGTACCATGTAGGTGGCTTAATCTAATTTTAATTTGTAACACAATACAATAGATAAAATCATTTGTTTGTAACCAGCACAGGCATTTTGTTTACATGAAACCCCAGTCAGCATTCAGCAGATGGTCTTTTTAAAGGCTTAATTGAAGTTTTCTAATCTAACCTTTTTTCCCTCCATTACAAAGGGGAAAATAAGAAAAAAAAAGGAAAAAAAAAAAAAAAGGGAAAAAAAAAAAAAGGAAAAAAAAAAAAAAAGGGAAAAAAAAAAGAGAAAAAGGAAAGAGGAATTAAGGCAACTACAAGGAAGTAGAAAAATAGCTGTAAACCCCTTTTGCAGGGAAAATATGGGAGAGTATTTCTGCCTGCTGTCAGATGCAGGTTCAGTCAGAGCTGGGAAGATGCTGAGGTCAGAGTTTTTAAGTGGCTCCAGAGGTGTATGGATAGGCCCCTTTGCCCCCACCACTGTTGCTATGTGAAGGTTGGCCACAAACCAGTGCCCCTGTCACAGCCACCGTTCTGTCTCCATCAGGCTCCTGATAGCAGCTACCTGAGCTTTTCCACAGATCAGGAATCTCCTTCTCATACCTGCCTTCTCAGAGGATCATTATTAGATTATAATTTCTGTGTACTTTCTGCCTTCAGCTGTTCTGGTTTCAGTCTCCTTCTGGTCTGTCCCTCCTGCCCTCGATATTACCACACTGACCACAATAAACACTTTTCTCCTCACTGGCTCCAGGCTGCCTCTGGCCGCCTTCCAGTGTTGTGTGCTGGAACACAACCTTTCCCGAACATTTAAATCCTCCTCACACAGTGTATATTCAAAGAGTTTGTCTAACTGGGGTTTCCAACAAAAAAAATCAAGTGAGACCTTTATTTTTATTTTCACAGGCCCTAGGGATCACACAGAGGGCAGATTGCAGGCTTTGGATCCTTGGGGAGTGATGTGTTACTAGAGTGCTGATGCAGAGGAGCCCCTGGGCTTCCTTGGCTTTACTGGTGCCATGCCCTTGCAGGCATTGCAGTGAGCTCAGTAGGGCTGGCACTACAGTGTAACTACCTGTCTGTGTTGACACCATCCCTGTAATAGGGATGCTATGAATGCCCCCATACACTTGTTCCAGAGCTTTACTTGCTGAGTTCTGAAAGAAGTAAGAAACCATGTAATAAAGAGAAATGAGTTTTACTCATAGTAAATGACTTGAGAACAGTAGATTTGGACCTTTTATTAAACAGAGTACTATTCACTTTTGAGGAATAAACAGGCACTGCTTGCTTATAACACCATCATAAAAACTGGTATGGGTTGGATTGCTACACAGTGGTTCACAATCTTAAGGGCAGAAATTGAAGAAGAGGGCAATGAAAATAGAAATCAACTAAAATTGGTAATTCTACTGGCCTACTTTTCCTCAGGCACATGCTTACACAACTGTCCTTGGACAGAGATGCATTCAAATGAATTCCTGTGCCCTAAGACGATAGGAGACAAGCCATCTTCAACCCAAAAGATGTAACACTACATAACAACAGTGAAGGGATCAAACTAATAACACTACATATTATATGATAATGATATAATGACTACCAGTGTTAGTGGAGGGCTGTTCATAAAATGATTTATATGATGAAAGAAAACAAATATCAATGTTAGAATAAAAATATCCTTCAGGTATCCCATAAGCCAGCTGGGCTTAAAAGGTCAGATTCAGCACTTCTTTCATGTGACTATGTGTTTTTTGGTAACAGGAGACAGTTTAAGTCCTGCTGACAAAAAATCTGCTGCATGGAGGTGAAACATTTTGTTTTGCCCACACAAAATTTGGAAAAAGTCATAGATTCTCCCAGAAACTAAAAACCTCGTGGCCTATTGATTTATATTCTAAATCAATGTTGTTCTCAGTCAGTATTCTTTTCCTTAGGAAACACTACTATTTTTGAGGTCAATTTGACTGGGTGAGTTATTCAGGATGTTAACTGTTCCCACCTTCATGCTGACACCATGGGACTGCACCATGGAATCACCTCACTCTTAGTGAAACAGTCCTGATTTACAGCCAGTTTGGTTTGCCTGTGCTTCGCCTCAAGAGGTTCTTCTCCAAACAACACCTGTAACACCTCAAGTGATGGAAAGACCTCATTAATTGTCTACCACATCTGAGCTGACTTTATATCCTCTTTTTAGGCAGCCCTTAGGAATTAAGACAATGATACACTTTCTATCACATCTCATTCCAGGAGACAGCAGTGACAAATACAAGCACAGGTAGGATGTTATGGGCTATGGGTGCAGCAGAAAGTTGCAGAGATAGAGATACACAACAACTGTGATGATTTCCAACTATATGTATGGAGACCTATGTACAGAGAGGGATTTAAACACTAGAAGAAAATTAGTACAAGATTAGGACTAGGAATCCTCCCAAAGAGAACATAAAAAAATAATCATTTCTGGAACTGCTTTTTTGAAATGAAACACAGCAAAATACAGTAACCAAAAAATGTATAACCTGATGGGGGTTTTCCTAACACTGTTATTTTGGTATGCTGTAAGGCCATTCAAATAGAGACCTTGATGTCAGATGTGAAGAACAAAGAAAACATCTTCGGATATAAGGTTTTATTTTGTTAATTTCATCATATTTCATTATTTTAACCTTCAAAGACTGTCGGCTGTACAATACTTTGATACTATAATATTCATTTTAAACCTCCTATTTTCAAGGTAGCGTGCAGGGATTTATCATCCTAGTGAGTTCCATAATTCAAACTCTGTGTAAGTTATTTGAAAGCATGGGTTCCTGTAATTCTACAGGAATGTGGAAAATAAAGGTATGGAATACAAATGTTTATTGAGTGAAAAATGGAAATCAGAGTAAACCAGTGCCACTAGCAGATTAGAGTCAGGAGTGTAAGCAACACAGAAGTGGTCTTCTACAATTTTTTTGCATAATATAGCTCCTCTACCCCTGACCCTGAAATACAGCTTCTTCTGAGTGACAGGCCTACCTGGTGGGAATACAGATGTAGTCCCAACAAAACTAGGAGTGCAGGTAAGAGGGACTACCTTTTCCAAACCAGCCAACAAAACAGAGCACTGTCCCAAAATATTTCTATGGCAACACTCTAAATTAATTTTGGGGAACATGGTTTCTTCTGTCTCCTTTCAAGTACAAACGTACAATTTAAGACAACTTACCTGGACTTCAAACTGGTTTCACTCCTTTTAGCCTCTTGCATCTCTGGCTAGGCAATACCCCTCTGGAACAGCTGGAGGCACATAGCTACTTTGAATATACTTATTCAAGGGCCTTATTCTGTGAAAATATCAGGCCTACAAATTAAATCTGTCTGGCACATCAAAGAGGCATGTCATCCTAGTTATTTTACACAAACCATTGGATGCATGATCAGAAGAACTCAGCTGTGTAGTGTTTGTTGCAGTAAAAAGAACAACAGTCATCCATAATCCAGATCCTTTGTGAAGTACCATAACTGCTCTCTAAGAAGAAGCAATTCATAACCCACTGGAAAATGCATAGGAAAGTGTGTCAGACATAAAATTTCTGTTTACATTGGTTGTGCACATATTGCATATAAATCTCTAGATTGAGACTGAAAATCATGTACCTTAGATAATACATCCTTCTAGTTAAAGGATATGGGCTCTTTGGGGACTGTTTTAATAAGGGTTGGTGGCTTTTTGAAAGTGCAAGATTCATTTAATGTAACTTTCTTGGCTGTGAATCCTAGAAAAGTTGGCATTTTTACAAAGCTGCTTTCCCCCAGTTGAATCTGAATGCAAACCTGTCGCCAGGCTGGGATTCTGTAACTTGACATCTGTTCACATTGATTTGCTGGTAGACCTGAACTGAAGGGGATAGCATGTAATGTCCAAACTCTTAGAAAAGAGGAAATGTATTCCCCTGTGATCAAATTGAGATATAATTGTCACATGAGCTAAAGAATCAGTCTTCAGTATCTGAGGGATTCTGATCTATTAAGCCATTGAACCTATGCTGTTCTACTCAAGTCATCCAGCATTTTACATGAACCAGCCCAAATCAGAAGGACATATTACTGAGGAGTTAGTTTTAAGATGGAGGCTTCCGTAGGTTAGTTCATTGCAGGATGTTTTCTCCAAATTAGCAGATCTAGTGATTAGTTTCTCTAAATGGCTAATTCACATCCAAATACCTTGGTACTGCTGCCACTGAGGACACAACTGATCTGCTAAGGCACTACAGGTGATGTATCTATCTGCACCATGCAATGTAAATTGAATACCTAGGCTTGCATTCAGACTGCACTGGAAACTGATAAATGTCAGAGATTCCTGAAAACAGAAAGTTGTAAAAAAGTACTCCAACCTGCCTATAGACAAGCAAAAAAGTGAAAGACATCTGCATGGCTAGTAAGTGTGGAATAAGACCATATCTGAGTACAGATACTTTATATTTGATGATGAAGCAGTTGCCCAGATCTTTCTATTAAAAATGTGGATGGGCAAGTGAGTTTTATTGTGCACAGAAACAAGGATGGAAAGAGCTGCAAACCAGGCCTGCACAGAACAGTTACAGGTTTTCTGCATTTCCAGTGCTGTGAGGTTATGCAAGAGGACAATCCCTTGTCTCTACAGGATCCATACCATCTCTTTTTGCTGAGTGTGAAGGGATGCTCTTCATGAGGCAACTTGGGATGAACAGTAATAAGGTTGTGGAGGAGAAAGTTAAATAGCGGGTTTGGTTTTTTTTCCTGACACTTAAAAGCTAAAGAACCTTATTTTGTGAGTATTATCTCCTGATAATAAACAAACTTTACTGTTCATATTTTCCACAATATTGTTCAATTTCCATTGCTTTATACACACATGAATATGTTGAAACACAGACTACAAGACTTTCTGTTGAGATCCCCATGAGCTAAAACTCATTAGAGTCACCACTGAAAGCCACCCTTGGGCCACTTTAAGGCTGCAAGAGCCACAGTTTTGCCATTCCAGAGACCCACAAAGAGCTAAAAGGGCAGCCTTGGTGAGACCAGAGTCATGATACAGAGACTGTTTTTTTCTGGTAGTGAGTATGTACACGGAGAGTAAAAGGACTGTGCTTGGTCTGCAATTTCCCAAAACATTGATAGTTACTAAATATGATATATGGGCTTCCTGATAGAGCATGACTGTGTAGCAGTCTCCTAAATGCCATACTGTCCACTTTGTCACTGACCTGTGACCAACACTATCATACTTAAGTGAATGGACTTATTGTGATAAAGAAATAAAAATATTTCTATGTCAGTCAATAAACTTTGAAAAGTCACATAAATAATCAACAGGCACTAAGAAAGGTAACCGTAAAGGCAGTATCAGAGGCTGATACTCCAAATCACACTCAAGGCATCTTGTCTACCTGCCAAAATTCTGTGTCACAGGGACCTTGGCCATCATAATACCTGACATTAGGAATGCTTCAGTAAGGATCAGAACATGCCACATACAACTACTCAGATAACATTACAAGGCCCAGCCTAAACTTCTGCAACAGAGGGTGGGCAGAGGCAAATTACCTCTTTCAAAAACACAGGCTTGACTATGGAAGTCAGAAGTTAGTCTTCTGGACCTCTAGAAAGTCTTCTTCCACTCTCTTTGCAATGTACATCAACAATCTAACTTCAGAATATCAATCATCAGGACTTACTTACCATAATGAACAAAATGCTCAAACAGAGGCATCTATCAGGAAAAAAAAATCCAAAGAGATGTTTCTACTCAAAGGAGAACATTCAAATCACCTCACAGTGCACACTATTTGGTCCCTTTGACTGAAGGCAGATATCGTTTCAGGCTTGACATTCAGATACCCGTTCTGCAGTTGATCTCATTTGTTTCTTCCAAACAAAAGAACATTTTACAGTCCTTTCCCTCTTTTACCCCCTCACATTCTCCTAGAAAGGTAAATGATCAAATCCAAATCCCGGGTTAATGAGTGCCAATCATAGCTTCAGCCCCTGTTTCAGGCTTGGCAACAAGTTCCCCGAGCCTTTGCAAACAATTATCATTCAGCTACTGTAGAAATTGATTCTTGGGTTGACGAGAGCAGTCCTCCCTCGGCTGGTAAGGTCCTGCCATGGGAAGCAATTACTGCAAGATGCCAGCTGACAGACTCATTCCGTGGAAAGTCAGGTTGTCTTGATCCTCAGGCACTCTCTAGGCAAATTGTATCCTTACACTCATCTCAAACCTCTTACGAACTGTTGGCTTCTATCAGGAAAAATGGATTGTTCCCTTTGTTTCTGTGGCATTTGATAGAATAAAACTGGACATCCTGCCTGCACAATAAGGAGATTTAATTTTAAAATTCTTACACCAAAATGCTGCAGTATGATAAAAAAAAGAGAATCATAAAGCAATGAAGATTGCTACTTGCCTAGGGAACTGTAATACAGAGCAGCTAGTAGGACATTTTTTTTGTGTATAAAAAGATCCAAATACCACTAGCAGTGGCCTGTCTTTAGTGATCATAATTTTCTTTTCTCCTTAATTTTCAAATTGTTTGTAGTAACACTTTCACATCACTTTGTCTGACATATTTTCATTATTAGTTTTCTGGTTTTTTAGAACCTTTGCTATTCTGAGGTGGGAAAAAGGAAAGATTTTCTGCTTAATTAACCTTTCTGATGATGTCTGAATGGCAACTGAGATTCTGCCAAAGACTGATGAGACAGAGACGCAGCCAGTATCAGCTAACAAAAGAAGGTGGCATTTAAAGTCAGCTGAAAGCAATTAGTCTTGATATCTATCATTAGATAGTTGAAATATAAGACTAGCTAAATAAACAAGCAGTAAACCATGCAATCCACTTTAAATACTGTCAGTAAGAAAGAACACTCTTTTTCATAAATTCATAAAATAACCCTTGAACTAGCATATTTGTTGTTGGTTGTGGCACAAGTTCATGGGAGGCTTATCCGTGACTTTAAAAACTGCAAACCCCAGACACACTAAGATATATAAAGAAAGGTAATAGGAATTAAAAACAGGATGCAAGGACTTCTTAACCTCACCTGGATTCTAAGTTTTACCCTGAGGTACCTGGAAAAGTGCTGGAAGCAGCAGGGGTGATGTGAGCCTTTAAGGTGATAAAGACAAATATTACAATAAATGGGCATTTACAGTCACAGATGCCTAAGAAAAACGGGAACTCATGATGGCCAATTTAAAACATGTTTTCATTGAGAAGTGCCACATCTGCAAAGAGAGTCTATGAGGTCTCCAGAAAGTCAAAAAAGTTCACTTAAAGTATATTCACCTATAGTTGAATCCATCAGTTCTGCTGAAATGTTTAGGAGCTGATAAGATTTTAAAAATATATTTCAGGTCAAAATCTCTATAGCATCAAGCATCCAATATGCTCAATAGAGCTTAGCAAGCTTTAAAAAACTGAGAACTGGGCTAGGCTCTTTTTCAGATTCTGATGAAACTTTTGTCAGGATTTTCCCTAATTAATTTTCAGTCTTTTTAGACAAATTTTTCCCCTTGAAAAAGCCTTTTACAATATATTTTCACCTTTTCTTTTTGCATTAACTGCATTCCAGACTCACTGAGTGCTGAGTACACCCTTAGAAAGCCTTTTAACCTGGCTGGTAAGTTAAAACTCTCTAAATCTCACATGCCCACAGGGTTTCCCACCTTAATTAATTAATAACCCCCTCCTTGTCCTTTTAACTGGGTCATGAATTAATTTAAAAAGTTAATTATGCAATTCTTTCCTCTCCCTTTACTTATGCCTTTCATCCCTGTGTCCATTGGCTATAAACAATGTAGAAATACAGCCATATAAGTAGGGATGGTTGTTGTAAGCTTTGGACTGTTGAAAACAGATAAAAAATCCCAACCATATCTTATCCCTGTTTTNGAGGGGGGGAGAAGGGGGTGGGGGGAGGAACCACCACCAAAAGAAGCAAATGGCTTTATTTCCTTCAACTGATGTACTCACTATATTATTTAGAGTTTAAGTGGAGTTACAGAAGGGAATTGTCTCCTTCATGTAGGATATGTAGGTACAGAAAATGCCTGTTTCAATGTGTGTTTTTCTAGGCATATAGAAACAAGTAGGATAACAGTCTACAATAGCTTTTCATACCCTCCGTAAGTGATGTGTAGAACAAAAAATCTGTTGGCTTTTTCTCATCATCCCTAAAAATACCCACTCCGAATTTTTACTATCAATGGACCTAAATAAAAGTTGGACCCATTCTATGATCTTTATCAGTGTNTTTTTTTTTTTCACCCTTTTTTGTTCTACTTTCTATGGCAAGCTTCAATAGCCTTTGTGGAGAGCAATAAAAACCACCAAACACTTTAGTGATAAAAAAAGTGGGGTTTTTTTTTTTTTTTTTCTTTTTTTTTTTGGTTGGGTTTGTTGTTGTGGTGGTGGTGTTTTGTTTTGTTTGATTTTTGGTTTTGTTTGTTTNAAGACACTTCTGCCTGACCAGTCTGTCAGTGTCCCGTTACAGGGACCCTTCAGTGCTCAGTTGTGCTGGATCAGGGGGCAATTCAACTGACTTATACAGGGACACACACCAACAGCATAAGGGAGACCCCTAAGTGGGTCTTCCCACTTTATGACCCCTCAGCAGGTCTTCAACTTTATCTGAGTATGTTACCCACTGCCTGCACTTGATAGCACCTATGAAGGACTCATGGTAATAGTTTACAGAATAACACTCTTTAGTAATAAAATTGTGTCAGGTTAAGATTCAGGGATTGCCAGTGATAATATCTGACTGTAAAAACATATTTCAAGCAATATACAGACAAGCTCTAATCCCAAATAAAATATTCAGCATGCATAGAGTACTACTCTTACCCAATAGGCATCCCTACGGAAGAAGACGGGTTCAACCCACCAACTGATCCCAGCAGTTACAATGGAGTCTTCCCTGACTTTCCCCCCATTCTTACTTACTTTTATACTATTTATTTATGTTTTGGTGGAGCTTGAGTGACTTTAGTCGTAGAAACTTTTGTTGCTGATTGGTGTAAAATTGTCTCCCTTCACTCTTAAAGATACAGTCAAAAAATATAACACACATGCCCAGTGTGGGGTGGTCATGCCTTGGAGGCAGCTAACTTTGGGATGGAGATGTGTGTTAATATTTCAGTTAGGTCTTGATGAACTAAGTTCATTTGAGGAGAGACATTTTGTCACAGTTTATGGCTCAGCAACAAGGCATCATCTCCCATCTCCCTTGGCTGACAGGCGTTATCGGTTTATCAGCTGTAAAGTACCATCGAGTTTCCCTCTCTTCAAGGATTTCTACAGAGCCTAGCCACGGTGTCTCCACTTCACCCCACCCTTCTTTCCAGTCCCCTTAACAGATATTTATGCTTGCAGATTGTGTATATGGGGAATCATTGTGGAATAGGTTTTGAGCATGTTAACTGCATTCCATCCAGGAAGTAGCAGCTGCCTTTTACCCTGTAATTTCCATACTGTTACAACTTCTGTTAGGATGTGAATATAACTTCTTAGTTTCCTCTAATTTTACCCCCAGCCATCTTTCCACAAGAGCCCAAAAGATGAACATGAACTGTGAGACTGTCATCCTTCCAAAGCCTCCCAAATACATCCTTAAGGATGTGCCTTCAAACAGAAATACACTAATTTAGCCTGAGCAATAACTGCAATAACTTTTCAAGAATGTAAGATTGGAAAGTACTTCTTAGGTTAGGTTGTTGAAGGCTAACTATTATGGTGAGTCAATAGAATAACATGTTGCTTTGTTTTTCAGTATTCTACTTAATATAATCAGAAAAGTTTACTATCCAGTCCCGTATGGGGTCTCAGTGTGTTTTACCAACTTATTCGGGTAAGGTGCAGAAAACCCCTAGGACTTAGTTAACAATCATATTTCCTCTTTGAAGAGAGAGCTGAAACAGGAAAATGTACCCATTGAGACTATGGTGCAGACAGGAATAGGATTCGACATCTGAATCCCTGTCCACAGCTGTAGCCACCAGATACATTGCAAACTGCTTCTTTTTAGCATTAGTGTTTCAGAGATTAATATTTCATACAATCAACAAGACAAAGGACAAAGGTTGCCATAAGGCTGCAATATTCTGTACAGGAAGTAGTATCTACAGAAAGAACACTTACATCAAATCTAACATGCACAGCAGGGACCATTTATCTTGGCACACTGCCCATTGCTTCCTGCTTTTCCTTCTTCTGGAGTAAGTGACAAATTTCAAACCATAAGAACATCTTAACTTTGTAAGCAGATAACAGGAAATATGACTATGAATGAACCTGCTCTGAGGATTAGCTGAGGTGAAGGCCCGTTGAAAATGCATAAAGGTTTCAAATGTTACTCATGTCACTAAGGGGACGCTGCATATTCATTAAGGTATCACAAGGAGCTCATTTCATATTAATGAGAGGTCATACATTCTTCCAGAGGAATTCTACTGCAGAGCTGCACAAATCAATGTGCTATTATTTTAAGTGTTACCAATTTAAACCTCTCTAAATTCACAGAACAGCCTGAATTTGCAAAATGATATAGTCACTAGGAAAAATGTTAGTGACTCTTTTTCATCTAACAGAGGTGTAACAGAAATGTAGTAAGTGTTTTTATATATTGAAACTCAATTCAAACTGCACATTAGGTGTTTCCTTTTGGTGCTCAGTAAAGCTGTAGACATTATTTAACATATATATATATATGGTATCAGTGTTCTAAGGACACTTCATTTAACTGCAATACAGGAGTTTCAAAGTTTGAAGTTTTTTACAAAATTCACTTTTCTAATCCTTTCAATATTTGCACAAGTTCCATTCTCCTCTTGTGACAGAAACAGACAAAAGTTTCACAGATGTATACTCTATAAGGATCTTTATAGCTTAATATTGCAATAATTGAAAGCATGTAATTATTCAGTACATATAAATTTGCTTCCACATGGTATATAATTTCTTGCCTACATTTTTGCATGTTCAGATAATAAAACAGTGCTGACTACAACACAAATCTAATATTTTCTCCCCTTTGCAGGATAAAAGTACCCCAATATTTCACTTTACTAAAATGTATTTTCCATGGAGCTAGCTGGAAACAATTCAGGTGAAGTACACGCCATAAGAAAATGGCATTTCATTGAACAGACAGTACTTTGCATTTGAGGAGGAGCCTAGAGGTCCCTTTTGGTAACAGTGTCCACATATTCTCACAGGTGGCCATTTTTTTGTCCACAGGTTTGCCAGGGCAGCAAACTTTTGTGCTCCCACCCATCTTCATGGATCTGTAGTTATGAAGGAGCTGCTGCCACTCTGAACATGACTTTCACAGCTTCAGCCAGGCTGTCTGTCTCCCCAGAAGAGTCTCTATGCTCTAGCCATGCCATCCTGCTGCATGGTGACCCTGCCTTGTAGCCTATCAGTATGCCTGGGCATTAATGTAGAACTAGCCAAACTAGCTGTAACTTCTAGAGAAGAAGGGAACAGCACACCTATAAGAGTCTAGAAGCCAACACACATCACAGCCGAGGAGTGATTTGTCTGTTGGTCTTAGTTTGCCACAGCCCTGCCTGAACTGCTATTGAGACAGACTTAGTTCTGACTATGCAACTGCATGAAGGGTCTGTCTGCCTGGGTTTCAGGCACAGATGTTTGGGAAGTCCAGATGCCTAGGGAGGAAGGGAGGAAACAGAGGGGTGCAAAGGGATTTGTACCATGACTAAATCCTGCAAGCCTGGCAGCTATGAAAATGGCATGAGCATGTCAGTGCCTCTCAGCCTTCTGCTGAAGAGAAGTTATGAAGCTGACTAGAGTCAACTCAGTACTTTTCTCACTAGTTCTCTGTGAAGGGAAAGATAAAAGTAAAGAATGGTCTTAATTTAAACACAACGATCACATGGGTTTTCTCCATGAAATTTTTCAGAATTTCCATTTTCTGATGTGTTCTGCATAATTGGAAATTGTGCTAAGTGAGAAACAAAACCAAGTTGTCTCTGCCAAAATTTCCTAGGAAAGGTATAATTTCATGTTTCAGCCAGCTGTAAATTCACATAGGTGTTCTTTACTAAAGAAACATTTGCAACTCATTTTTATATAAGAGGGAAAAAAAGAGTCATGGATTAGTGATAGAGTCTGAGGTCTGCCAGAATGTTACTGTCCAAGGCAATTCTTCAGACATTGTTAATTGTATGCAGTGGTCACTCAAATTTGGTCTGTTTCAACTTGTACTCCATTCTTTCCTCCTTTCCATGACCCCCAAATTCCTTTTCCTTTCCTCTCTCCTTCCATTCTGCGTTTTGGGTTTTGCAGCTTGTTGAGAAACGAGACCCTCCCACCCAATGGTAATACAGTTAGGAACATATTTGAATACACATTTAGGAAACGTAGTCTGTGTTGTGCTGCTGTGATACCCACTTAAAATTGTTTAGATTAATGACAGTTACATGCCTAATTTATTACTGTAATTATTGTGATAATTTAGAGAAGATAAATGAATATCTATTAGGATTTAATGTAAAAAGCTGTAATTAGTCTGCTTCAGAGAGGGGAGAAAGCCAGTGCACATAACTGAAAATCCATTAAGCCAATTATAATGTTACTGAGGCAGAAAATGTGCAGCCATCTAAAATATACCCATGACTTTAGCATAACTGTACCCTAAGCATGCAAACCCATCTGTCAGATTCCTTCATTAATTTAATAAACATATCAAGGCAAAAATTAATTAATGCACATAGTTCAGACTGAGGAGTTAGAATGGGAACATGGGGGAGAATAAAATTTTGTTGCCACTGAGTAATTATCATGTAAATAAAACGGCAGCAAAAACATTGGAAGGGATTTACAGGGGAGGAGGGTATGCTGCTAATCATGGCATAGGCTTTCTTAGCTATTCCCAGAAGTGCTAAATGNAAAAAGAGAAGACAGCAATCAGCAATTGCTATCACCTATTTACTGTCAAATTAATTCAGCTGCTCCTGAGTTGCCATCTGTATCAGGAGAGCGAGGGTGTCACTAGCTTTACGATCCATCAGGAGAAGTGAGAGCACTGTTCTGTTTGATGGCTCTGATAATGGAAAGAAGCTAAGCAATTGCAACAGATACATCATAGATTTTCTCATAATTACCTGACCTGTTACACTGTGTCACTCTGCCGCCAAACACACTGTTTTTATGTCAGAAGCTGTATGGGCATTCTTTACTTTGATCATTCTGTATTCTGCAGATGTCAGCATTACTGTATTTTAATTGACTCTGGGGTAGCATTAAAAAGCACCTTCTATTTCGGTTGCTTAGACCTGATGAGGCTGACAACCTGGCATTTATGAATATTAGGCCTTCATGGTAACTGTGTCAGGAACTGTGTTTTTCCTAAATCCCCTAGGTACAAATAGCAAACTGATGTTAGTAAACCAGTTGAAAAAAAGCCAACAGTGTCTATGCAAAGAGCACCTCTGACATTCTCTACCCAGAAAGATGGCAAACCTTTTCATTAAATTAGACCCTGGTGTCAAAAGTTCACATTATATCCCAATGTGCAATTAAGAATTGACTGGTATGCTGAAAGAGGGCTAGAGCTTGTGAAAACTGAAGTTGTGAGGAAGTGTTATTAACCTCAAACCAAGAATTTCTTGACTACTTCCATATTCCCAGCATGCCAGGATCATGTTTGTCTCCTCCTGCTGGAAGAGACAACTATTTTTTTCACTACTTAACTTTCTTGCAGCATTCAGCGTAATCCTCAGTAATGACAGTTGATATTGTAGAAATTTTATAGTCTGCTGAATGAAACTACTGTTTTTTTGCTTTTTTTTCAAAAATATTCTTGTTTGAGTAAAAGTAAACTTGACTGCATCTGAATTGTCCGTATTTCACATTGTGCTTTACCCAATAATTTATTTCCTAAGAAATCCACAAACTCTACAAGTGCCATGAAGGTGCTGAGCTTGCTGCTTGGCTTCCTGTCAATAGCTACCAATAATTACAGGAGGTGTGGAACTCAGAGCCTCAGAGTTCAGCCCTTGTGTCCTTCACTGGTGCTGCTTTAATAAACATTGAACAAGGTATTGTGAAACATCACTCGCTTCCCTGTCCTGTTAACATAGAAGGACTTTCCCCCACCAATCCCATAGGCACGGATGCTCCCCTCAGTTCTTCTCAGGCTCCAAAGCAAATCATGCCTACTGTTAAGGCCCTCCCATTCAGATACCAATAGGCTGGGTGCTTGTTCTTCTTCAAGTCCCAGCAGTATCACTGACCAGATGTGGTAAATACATCTGCCTTCAGACATCAAAAAGTTATCATGTCTTATGCATGCTGATATATGGGCCAAGTGGCATGAGACACCTAATCAGCACATTTATTTTGAATGTTTGTTAAAATAAGTTCTCCTTAGGCTTCCTGTCTAGACAGTGGAGCAACAGAAGTCCTCAAAAAGGTTATAAGAGAGAGATCCAAGTTGAACTAATACATACAGCTCAGCAGGATTACCCTCCAGGAGTCCAGAAGCACTCACCATTTTCCGTTAAGCTTAGACTCTTCTGACAGGTGGATGTACTCACAAGGGTTCTAGAATAAACCTGCAAACTACAAGTCTAAAGTAGTCATTTAGGCATCTAAATTATCTGCTCTGCACTTTTCCCACTCTTACACATATCAAAATCTGGTGGATTGTGCTTTTTGGCATTTGCTTTATGGGCAGTTTTTGAGATGGTGTTTATAAACTACTGAATGTCAACAAACACTCCCAACTGGTCTAGCGGATTGACTTAGACATAGCAACAAGGAAAGTGTCAGTATCAAGCTTGTAACACCCTCCAAATTTCACAAAGAATCAAATCTGTATTTCCATTATATATCTGTAATTGTATCTTTGGTCCATTGTTGTAAAATGAACTAAGATCAGTTTGGCAACCTAGAGATCAGAGCCAGCAAACAATGAAAGATAAGCTCTCCATTCAGCACTGTAATACCAAAGGGTATCCCTATCCCACTTTGCAAAGGTAGGGAGGCTACTTTACAACTGGAGTGAGTCTGTAAGTTGGGTGATCTACCCATTCTACAACCCGCAGTTTGGAAAGACTGATAGAAATTTGAAACACACTCACATAAGAGTCACAGAAATGTTTAAAGACTGCATAAAGTGTTGCCTCAAAAAAGCAAAGAGTAAGCAGTAGAGCTTTTAGAAAAATAAGACTGAGATGTAGTATCACTACAAAGTATAAGAACCTCTGTAGCAAAAATAGATCAGCTCCTATCAGACTCAACACTCCTACAAATTCAGGTTGTGTAACCACCACTGGCTGGAATTGGAAGGGAAGAATATCATGGCATGTTTTTTAACAGTAAGTGTGATTACTCAGTAGAACAACCCCCCCAAAATTATCAATAATTCATCTTTTGCCTCCTAAAACCCAGCTTTTTGATTAGTGATTTGCTGTATTGAACACATGCTTATTTGTGCAGCAGTGTAGGTGCTTGGCTGGTTCTTTCTAGCCTTAAACTCTGACTTTTCTGCTCCTTTCCTGCCCACTCCCAACTGCCATGCTACAAAGCAGGTGCAGAAATCCTGTTGAAATCATTCACTAGGCTCTCCCTTAGGCTCACGGAAACCTAATAGAGCATCCTGGAGCTCCTGCAGATGAAAAAATTCTTTGTCTATGGTAATGAGACCATTCAAATCCTTGAGTTTAAAAGCAAAAGAGACAGTATTTCAGGGACCATATTTCAGTTCACAGCCAATTACAGTATTTCACATAGAATATAAAAGAATGTCTGGAATAGGTCAGACCATCTAGTTATACGTTCTGTCTTTGTCAGTGAACAACATTATCTATTGAGGAAGAAAATGAAAATCTGAACACGTGTTCAGAACAATGCTCACTCCCAAGTACAGACCTCAGAAAACAGCTGACTGAAGATTGAGATCTTCCTGAGCGAGAACTGGTATTTTTGTACTGCAAAGTCTTGCACAGACTTTTCTTCTTCTGCAGTTATTTTGCTTTCATACTACTCTCCACCCTATCTGTGACAAGAAAGCACACATTTAGAAAATATCCATATTTTCCTTTTTAACTTATCAGCAGCATACTGATGCCCTTTAGTTCATGTATTGGAGAAGAGAGGGAACGACTGCTCCAAACTGACTTTTCTTCCAGAACTTTTCAGATCTCCATCATTCCTTCACTTGTGCATTTTTTCCAGGTCTAGGTATTATTTGAATACATAGCATCTAGTCCCTTTCCTTGCCAGCAAAGGCTATCTGTGATTTTCCTAGTGCTTTAAGTGGTACAAAGAGAGCTTTAATGATGGTGAGGCTTCCCCACACACCCTATGGGGAACTGTTCTGAGTTCTGGCAGAGCTAATCCTAAGGAGCTTCCATATGTGATAGACAGGGAAAGTGGACAGGTTGTTGCAGTCCTTCTGATGACTTTCTACTGTTGGTTACCCCAGATTATGAGAAGAGGAATACCATTAGAAGAAGCCAAGACTGCATGATCGAATGAAGCTCTGCCAATTGTTTGATTTCAATCACAATAGAGCCAATGTCTTTTAAATATGATATTTACAGAATAGATATTTAGATGAATTCTAATACTGGCTTTAGATACAGTAGCCTTAACAAACTGATTCAGGGAGGTTTGGTGGCTTTTTAATTATTTGAGTTTCCTCCCATCAGAGAAAATTGTAATGTACCTTTTTCAGTTCTTACCCATATCTTACAAGCAACACTTGCATATCATGAACAAATCTAATACATAGAAAAAGAATATACTGTATCATTATAATGGTTCTGCCCATAAATTAATAACAGATTTTGCCACCTAGAACTGCCAACTCCAAAATCTTAAAGCAGGCATGCAAAGCTAATTGAGAACAATTCTGAGAGAAAGATGGATCCCAAGATATTTGAAGCCCTGAGGTAACCAGCTGGCCTGAAAATCTTGTGGGAGGGGAAAAGTAATTAGATGTTCCAAGAAAATTGCCCCAGATTTATTGATATTGATTTAAAATCCAGATAATCCTCTGAATGATTTCCAAAGGAACTGAGCAACAGTCTCATTTTTTAAAAAAATATGATAAAACAGCACTAGTCACTGAATGTATCTACTGTGCACACTCAACCACTGTAATATTTTCCTCTGGCAAAGGGATACAGCAGCTTCATAGAGACAGTGGGAGTTTCTCCTTCCTTTGAGAAGAAGGCAGGTAGGCCTGTAGTAAATTTCCTTTTGCAGTTATGCAACTTTCAGCAAAACTGAGGAACAAAATGACTTCTTGTTCTTGTCTGCCATTGATAGGAAAAGCATCCTAAATGTATGCCACATTATTTATTTATTTCAACTGATCCATTTTGTGTGTCTACTTAATAACCTTCTCAAGCAATTTTCCACAATACAGGACAAAGCACAAAGGCAAATCAATCTCACCTAAAACCTTTAACATTTTTTATTTTGAAAGGGCTAATAGGTGTTCTGAGGGAAACAAATCCCAACTGTTTAATGTCCTTCTGGCAATGAACAGTCATGAGGCATTTATTTATTTGGCTATTCCTTGAGTTCTAGAGCACTCAGAAATGATGACAGCTGCTGTATGGGGTATCTAGGTGTATTGGAAATCATATGAATGGGTTGATCGTGAAGTTCTCCCCGTGTCTGCCAAAGGCCAGTGCTGGGATATTCAAGGCTCTCATCCCAAACTGTTGATATTGATAATGATAACCAAATATTCTTGTTAAGGATATGAATATCTAGTCACTCTTCTGAAATAATTACAAATAACAGCTATGGCAGAGAATTACAAAGCCTAATTAAATTAATTCTAGAAAAGCTTTCCATTGCATTGCTTTTAATTGCACACCTTTCCAGTTCATTGTGCCTACCTTTTATGGGCTAGGTCACCAGCAGTGCCTACACTTGTTGCTCTCCTTTCCTTCTTCTGGGAACAGCAGTAGCACCAAAACACAGCTTGAGAGGAAATGATAGCTTGTAAGGTTCAATGCACAGGCATCAGAGGTGACCCTGCTGAGGTGACAGAACTATTGACAAACTATCTACTAGGAGTCTCCTTTGGTTTAAGTGTATTTCAAGTTAGTGTATTTCCTATATGGAGTACCAGTCTGTAATGCTTGGTATTGCAGAAGTGGCTCACTCACCTGTTTGCTTTTTTGGGCACCATTTCATTGTTCTACAGCTACCATAAATCACATGTTAGTGACATTTCTGGAATACACAGGAGGCATGGGAAGCTATGGAACAAGGAAATGATGTGTAGATAAATGGCAAAGACCTCTGTACAGTTTTTCATTTTTGTGGTTGGCTGACCCTACTGGATGCCATGCTGCCTCAGCACTCTCCAGTCAGTGCTGATTTTTTGTGTTTCAAACCTTCCTTTAGTGATTTGCCTGACAATATTTTACAGAAGAAATATGGAAAATATACTTTTATTCCTGGTGGGAGGGAGGAGGTGATTTACCTACATGCTTACACTGATTCATAAGCCTAGGAGGTTCCCTGAGTATATGATCTATCACAATCTCCACAACCTCTAGCAAATTGATCCATGACATTTCCCATTTCTTTTTATTCCTTTTTAATTCAACAACTTTTGTATTTTCATGCTGCTTTATACTGTAAAGTCCCTTCAGGTGGGAATACCTCTTTCCTCCTCGTTTTGCTTTGATACATGATATAATAGACACAAACTCTCTCAACTGTTCTAAGTTTCCGTATGAGAGTGAGATGCAACTCCACTCGTGAATTGTTTTATTGTATTACAGTGCTTTGATTTTCTCATTTTACGTCTATTAACAGTCAGTGTGAACAGGTCAAATCCAGCAATGATTTTTCTGTACATCAACAATAGGATTTTATGAACTTCCATGTGGTGCTGAAGATCAAAGCAGATTACAAATGGTAGCATTTGTATGAATGTTTTGCTCTCCAAAAACTCACAAGCCATTTGAAAGTGAGGCATGAATGTATCATGGATGATGTTGATATTTCTGTTTCATGGAGATAGCACAGCTGTAGCTAAAGTGGAATGGAGAAATTTTACAAAGAACTAAAATATTACCTACCAAAGAATAGATAGACAGATTACTCAATATAATTTGATTGAAAACACATTTAAGGGCATATTTCTGGCAGTAAATCCCAAAGATCTTATAAAAACTCATGTGATGGTCTATCTTGAATCTAGAGCCAGCAATCACTTAAGTCAAGGGGCAAGCTCTTGACAGGCATCAGCAGAGGCTGGAACCTGGACCTTAGTCTGCAAGAGCAAAAATTCCTCACCTGAATTCTGTATAGTGTGGGTTATATAAAAGTGATCCAGTCACCATACCATTTCAGTGGCAATGTTACAGAAACACTGCCAATTACTAAGTCACTGACCTAATTTAGAAGTAAGGTATTACCGGAGAATTAGATGATAATAAATACTAGAAGTGATGAAGGAAGACGAGAAGTTTTGAGCCAACAAGTCGCTCTCTTTTTAGGAAATCTGGAAAACATATTGCTCAGTCTGGCAAAAAGCAGGCAATTAGCACTGCTCGTATCTCAGTAAAAGTGGAAACTTAGCAAGCTTAGTTACCCTCTGGACTGGCAGAGCCTAAAAGATTACTCAGATAGATGGATGTGGGTTAGATGAATACATCAACCAGACTGAAACTTTCTATCCAATATGAATGGAAAAACAGGGTTCAGTCTCAGATCTGTGTCCATGAGCAGGGATAGTCCACAAGCATCACATATTTGTCTGAGAGGTGTTTCTGCTGCTGAGAAGTCACGAGAGTCTGGTGTTTCACAAAGGTGCTTTCCCTCCCTGCTCTGCCTCACAAGCACTCACACTCATCTTGGCTCCCCAACTGCGGCACAGCCACAGGGACAGCAGGGAGGCAGCTGTCCTGGGCCTGACTGGTGGAGACTCTTTTTCAAGAGAGAAAGGAAAACATTTAAAGGGAAATTATTGTCCAGCAAGTACACCTAAGTTTAGCTTTTAATGATAGGTTACTAAGGTGGCTTCTGTTGGCCTAGCTGACATCACTTGCCACCATATCATGAATCCCACTCTCTCATCAATGCACAGAGCACAGTGAAATATTGACTCCAGCAACCACTTCTCTGTGTGTGTGCTACCATGCAAATATATACACTCCTTTTTTTCTTTCTTTTTCAAGTTTTTTGTGTGCTACCTTCAGAGAGCAGTAGTGGCAAACATCTTCCAAGGATAAGACTATCAGCCCTGATAAAAATATAACATTGGATGAGAGAGGCAATCCTTGAATAGCCTTGCAGAGAAGTGTTGGGGAAGAGAGCTGTATCTGGGCACTGGCAATCCCAGGGAGTGATGGGACGTGGAGTGAGGGAGGAGCACAAGGGAAGGATGCACAGTCTCCTGACTCCTGCTCTGTGAAGGCTTTGAGTACCCTTTCACCTCAGGTGCTTTCCAGAGGCATGCAATAGACATATTTGGATGCAAAAGGATTTATAAGCCAAATGAAAGCTATGGAACTTCTTTAATAAGGATGAATATCTGCATTCTCAGGCAATGTGCGGAAATGACTTGTACATCCCTAGTAATTCTTATAGCTAAAGAGTATATGGATATTTTGTTTTGCTTTTCAGAAATAATTATTTAAGTACACAATCAAAAGACCTTTACATTACAGGATTTTTCCTCTGCTAAAATAACTGATTTTTTTTTCAAAGGAATAAAAGTAAATTTATGTTTGCTAAATGTTTTGATAAGAATAGTAGACTGAATTAATGGGAGAAAAAGAGGAGAGAAGTCCACAGGGTTGAAATATGTATACTTAATAAAGATAAAAGTGTCTTCTTAAGGATTAAAAATAAAAATACAAAGGCATGGCTTCACCAGAATGTAGCTACGTAACAATGTATAAACCAATCACAGAAATGAGAATCAAGGAACAGGCAATGTAGTCAGTGATGTTCATCTCAGAGAGAGAAATAGATAGGACAATATAAAAGTAAGATGATTTTTTTTGAATATGAAAGGAAAATACACTGCAAAAGAGAGAGCTGTGTTACCAGAAATACATCTGAAGATGGTGAGATAGTCATTAAACAGAAACATGTTTGCGAATGGCTACACAATAAAATGACTATAAAAAAAGTAAAAAAAGTTTTCCCTTTTCTCTGTCTTATTTACACAGCCTTGCTGATGGCCTGTGCAGGAACACTTCTATATATGTTTGCTTGATGAAAGATTGCAAAATTAGACCACGGGCCAAAATCCTGGGTCTGCTGAAGCCAGTAGCAAAAATATCTTTGCTTCTGGCTAATCAACCATATCTATACTACAAGTCCTAATCCTTTGCCAAACTTTAAAAGAGAGACTTTGCTCTGACTAAACAAACAAGAAAAAAATTATCCTACATACAATATTATATTTGTCATTTTTCTACTTACTTCTCAACTTTAAGCATCTGAACATATTTATTCTTTAACTAGAATATAAAACATATCAATACACCTGCTCCTTGTTATCTGGTAGGTTACATTCTTTCTGCTAAATTACATGAATATATTAATCTCCTTGAAAATAAAATAGTATAATTTTAACATATATATTCTCAGTAATATGAGCAAAGAAAAATAATGTACATGATTAAAGCAGTGAGAGTTCATTCTGCAGCTGAATGAGGTACTGGCGCAATTTCCCTATAAAATCTGGAACACTTGGTATATGTTACTGAGATTTATGAATGACAGGCACGACCAAAGTCTGTCGTGTACTCCTCTTCCATTATAGCCACTGAATGGCTATGTGATGGAGCATCAAAGCCCTTCAAATTTATGCTTTTCTTGACTGTTCTTAGGTTAGGCTCTGTGTGGATTCAACTCTGATGATAAGCCCTTGAAACTGCACAGGCATTTTGATCACAGAAAAGCAAAATGCTGTCTATGAATCTAAACTGCAGTGAACTACTTCCTTCATAATGTTAGTGAACTAGGTAAGTGTTTCAAAGGCTGTCTAACTCTTCTTCAACATCAATTGCCAAACTCCATCTAAGGAGTTTTAGCATACTAAGAGAGAGCAAATATTTTAAACTCCTCACATTTTTATTTTATTTATTTTTTTTTACTTTTTTTCCACCCAAAAGCATGCCAGAATGCCCATTTTTTTAATAATAAGGAATGAGTAGTCCCAATTGAAGTTCTCCTTTCAATCAAGGCCACAGGCTAAAAATCTAAAAGACAATGGTAGTGAGCGCCTCCTGGGATCTTGGACTGCTGCTTTATTCCATCTCTGATATGCAAACCTAAGACATAACAAGAGTTAAAAAGGCTGTGTCAGGAATATCAACTCTGACATTTCTCTTTGTCACTAATTTTGTACAGTTATGTTATTGAACCCTACATAAGCAGTTCATTTATACCTCGGAAAAGGAGGGAAGGAAAAACAAACATAATGTGTAACATTAATGTAGGAGGCAGCAAATTTTGTATCAACAATTCTGCCATAGTATAAGGGCATTGATGTTTTTCAGTGTTTTATAGGAAGCTTGCATAAGTGAATCCTTAAAAACTACGCATGCTACTGTACAGCTATCCACAGATTTGTCCAGCTTCAGCTTTTCTCTAATGGCCATTTTTGCAGTATTTAAGTGCCTTACAACAAATTATATGATATGATATGATATTATATTATATTCATACAAACACAGAATCATTTGCTTCCTCCTTCATAGGGCTTTCTTTCTTGTACATTTATCTACACACACATCAGAACATATTCACCATACAACTCAATATATTTTTATAATTTCTACTGAGAAAGGCTATTAGAATTTATAACCCAGAAACCTTAATCTGACAAGTTTTATGTAAATTGAATAAGAAAAAAAAATCTATATATTTGTATTTTGAGTGCTGTTGTATCTCTGTCTGTAGATTGATACATTTAAAAAAAATTATTTCAGGATTTAGTTTACTTTACTTTGTTCTTTAAACTGAGTCCCTGAATGATGACTGGAAAAAAGCTTGGTTATTTTCCAATATTTGTCAAACACTGGATTAAACACTGCTTGAACAGAAAGGTGCTGAACAGAAATTGCCAGGTGAGACCCAGTACAAGAGCCACCCTGTCACACCTTTGACCCTGTGCATGCAGCTGACACCACACAGATGTTTGGAGACACGGCAAATGTTCTAGCCCAGCTTCCATCTGCTATAGAAAACATCCAGGCACAAAGGGGAGCCCAGCTAAGCCTCGTGAAATTGCTGCTCTGCCCTCTGGATGCCAAAGACAATGTGCAAAAGGCAGCAAGAAAGCTGCCCACATGCCCTTTGTTTTCACACTATCATAGCTAAGCTGTACTGCCTTATTTAACAGGACTGACAGCATAACCTACATGGAACAGCTTTTTCGACCAGTTCTGAGCATTGATTGTACTTTATTTATTCGGTACTTGAGCTATCAAAGGGAAAAAGTGCCCGTGGCAAGCTAGGTTGCAGTAACAATCTGTGCATTTTAAACTGCCTGCATCTACTTAGTTACTATAACTACTCCCAACTGCGTGATTAAATACAAATGATGTTTCCATATATTAACTGCAACCTTCTTTCCAATATGTGCTGAACATGATACTTAAAACCTAAGATTCTCGAATGGAATAACATTTATGGGAGTAATTTCCCAAACGTGTATGTTTATCACTGGATATATGGTATGTTCCCAAACACTGGTATGTTTGTCAAGGATGTATACACCAGTTAAAATCCACAGTATAATGAGAAATCATTTCCAATCTGCTGAGAATGGAAACAGAGCTAAAATTCTGCTTTTCCAAAAAGAAATCTCTCATATAAATCATCTCTCTGTTTGTCACTCAGACATTAATATAGTGCTTAAATTTATACATTCTGTGTGCTATTTATGTGTAAATATTGCCTATTTTACTATATTAATATATACTGTTTTGGTTGGAAATTTTATTATTTTAGATAAAGGATTTAATATTTAAAATTACCTTTAATTCCTCTTCTTTTAAAACAAACAAACAAAGCAAATAAAAACAGCCACCACAACAGAACCAAACAAAAAACCCAAGAAACTAAAGCTTTAATCAATTAACTGCTGATCCTTAATAGAGTCATAGTGTTATTGCATTTTGAACAGAAGAACAGAATTAGCTAGTGAGATAAATAAAGAATGGGATAAAATTTAAGAATGATAGATCACTCAAAATCAACCTGTTATCTCCCTGTTCTAAGAACACTTGCTTAGTAAGGAAGGGAAATTTGATAGTTCTGTTTAATCTGAACTTTCATAACTTATTTAATAGGCCATATGTAAATGCTTAGAAAAATAAGGCTAGCAACAGAAAGCTATCATTCAGAAGATGGGGAAAGAAGAGGAAGGGGCAATGTGAAGTGTAGTCTGAGCTCTAAAACTGTTTCCTGAGTGACCCTTAGGTTGCCTCCTTTCAGCTGCAGTTCATATGAGGCTTTGTATTTTTTGTTCACAGTCTGTATAAACACTGAATGAACAGTATGAAAGAGACACTGGCATGAGAATGGCAAACATACTGGCAGGATGCAGAGAGTTTCCAGTAGAGTGAGGGAAGAACTAATGCCTTTGCACATGACCCAGGGATTATCTATGCCTGAAGTAAAGTGTACCTCACACCCCCAGTCAAAAAGACTGATACACAGGAGCAGGTGTAGGGGAGGCTCTGTGGATGATGGGGGCAACAGGTCTCAGATCAAAACTGCTGGTGGTCTGCAGGAGGACCAGTATGTAGACAACTTCTCCAGCCTACCCTGAAAACTAGGCATTAATGAAGACTGTCACTGAAATCTCCCCCACTGTGGTTTAGGAAGGTTATCCTTTGGTGCTTCTGCTCCACTCCTGCGATGCAGAGAATTGAGGCTATCTCTCCATATTTGTTCTTTTGGGAAGTGGGGGAAAGACTTTCATGTCATGATTACAGCACTAACAGGAAAGAAACAGTGTGTTTGTTTTCAAAACAGTTCAAGAACAGTTAAAACAAACAAACAAACAAACAAAACCCCACCACAACAAACAAACAAAAACTCCCACAGAAACAAAACAAACAACAAAACCAAACCAAACTAAAAAACTCCCAGAACATCACTGAAATCAGGGAAAAAATGCTGGTGCTTGAAATTCCTTGCCACTGTGTATGGCACAAAGGACTGAGGGTAATACTGATTTCTGCTTCCAGGCTGCACTTACAAAGCAGAGCCGTAGGGAATTTCAACTTTTCTCTTTTCTGACAGATACCATTGATCTCACCATCTATAGTTATTTCTTTTAGTCCACGGTGAACAAGTGTCTATCAATGCATCCCATGTAAATGCAACTGCTTGCCTATGACTCATCAGCTGGGAGGATTGTTTTGTCAAAGCAAATAATGTATTACTCCTAAAAGAACAAATGAACATTCTAAGGTAGAAGAGTTAGAAGAATTATCTCACCTTTGCAAAAGACGAAGCTGGAGATTACTTACCCTTCCTTCTCCTTTTCCATGGAGATGAATCATTCTACTCCATATAATGTGCATCCTAGGAGAGGCTGGACCAGTACAAATACTTAAAAGAAAGTGGTCAGCCAAAAATAATAACAAATCCATATGGTGAAATAGTTTTTGAGAAATGCAAGCATAGTCTCATGTTTTTATGTCTTAACGTAACTGCTGTTACAAAAGATCAGGGGAGATTTTTATGAATCTTAAAAATATTCCTTGAGCAAACCTGAAACAAAATGGACTCTCAAACTGATATCTAATATGTTTTTATCTATTAAAATCTAAATAGACTTTTATGTTACCTCATATTCTTCTTAGGTGTGCATGATCCTGAGATGTAGACCAGATTTAACATGTCAAAGTCTGCAATTTCTGTTTACTTTTGTTTATTGCCTTTTTTTTTTTCCCTTTCCCGGCTGGACAACAAATGTTACACCTAGCATTTCATGTTTAAAAAATACAAGCTGTTCCTATAATGATCACTTCATCTAGAGAAAAGCATTGAATCTGACAGATTTGTGTAAGAAACGAGGTTTGTAGTTAAATGTTTTGTGTTTTTTTATCTTTGTGCTTACAATATCAGTCATGTATTTTACTTGAGTTCTAAAAATATAGCCTTTTTGGATTCAGGGCTTAATGAAAACAGAGTATTATACCATGAAAGGTGACCTATTGAAGGCAAAGTGCTAATAAGTTGCAGATTGTTCCACATGACCTAAACCCTCTTTTTATTGAAAATGAGATCTACAAAGGTACTTTGTAACATGTTTCATAAGGTCTTAATTTTGACCAGCACTAACAGGGCCATTAAATCTACTTAGAATCTGGATTACAAGAAAACAAGCATATTTGTCTTCTCTTCTACCTTTCTCTGAAAGTAAAAATGCATGCCTTGCATACCCCCTTAAGATGTTTTCTAAAGAAACAAAAGAAACTTGCTAAAACCTCCTCTCTGGGGGAAGACTTACAGAGAAAAAGGCAGGGCCAGGGGGCCTGAGGATGAGCTGTGGAACTGGCTTCTTTTTTTACTATTAATTACGGTTGATTGTGCAATTCACATGAGGTTTAATGGATGAAGGATATGGAGCAGCCACAGAATCTTACACCCACCAGTCCCTGCCTAGATACAAAAACTACTGCATTTCCCAGATGGGTCATGTGACAAGTGGAGTCAATGGCCGAGCAGTAAACATGCTGTGACTGCTGCAGATCAGGGTTTTGCTGTTGTGCCATTACCTTGCAAGGCCACCCCCATACTCCACAGCTCACTTCTCAGACTCACTTATTGGTGCTGGACCCACATTTGAACCACTAGCTCTTCAAGGCCACTACTTTGCATCTCATTGAAGAGCTTGTAGTATTGGGATGACATAGAGAGGTCACAAGAAAATGAATCAGCCTGTTGTATTAGAAATTTAGCTGTGGTTGGAATCATTATCTGACCCAGTTTACAGCTATCCCTATAGAGGGAATGTCTACTTGTGCAGATATCACCCTACTAGGGGTCCTCCAACAACTACCAAATCAAAGGCTGGTTATTTTTCCCAAGATATACAACCTGTTAGGATCAATCCCTTCAGTCTTATTTATCTGCACGAAGGAAAATTAAGCTGGGATCTGTGAGGGCAACAAATGACTCATAGAAAGCTCTGAGGGCATCTTCCACAATGTTTACATCTTTTCTGCTACCTGTGAAGATCAACTGGCAGGACAAATGAAGTAGGAGAAGATGAAAATGTTTTACTTGAATATGTGATAAGGGGGCAAGAGTTTCACTCTTGTGAACAGCCCTCTGTCTGACCTCCAGCACATCTCACAGAGCACCAATGTCTGGGCAGGAGTGGTTGCAGCTCCAAATATTGTCAGGACATGCTTTAGCCTGTGGAGTTTGTGCCAGTCATAGATGGTGCTGACACTCCCTTATGTAACATCTTGAGAGAACCATGTATTATTAGAGAAATCAAATACTGAGCAAGATGTGATAGTCTACCTGTCCTTTTTCTGTAATATTCATAGCTTCATGAATGTAGTTCCCTCAGTATTTCGTGATTATGCACCAAGGGAGAGTTAGAAACTGGGAACTCAGATCTTCTTATGATGTGTAAGGATCCTCATGGAGTTTTTGGATACTTACGGATCCTTATCCAACTCATTTGGGCCAATAAATAGTAAAATGCTTTTCTGTTTTGGCCAATTAGATGTGATCTTACACCATCACATACCCAGATGGAAACAAATAGTGGCAGTACAAGTGACTTCTGACAACCTGAGGTGCTAACTAGGCTCAGAGTAGGACTATGTTCTCAATATAGATAGGCTCAAGCAGATACAGACTTTTTCAGGCACAGGAAACAGTGGAAGTTTTTGGTGACTCTGGAATTTTGTAAACATCAGCTTGGATGCTAAGGATGTTCACATGTCTAAGTGTTTTCTGAACATCACCTGGGCTTCAACGTAAGACTTAAACACTTCAGTGCTCCTCTCTCATCTTTCAAGATAATCTTTATTATTATTGAGACATTAATTCAGTTATAAAAGTAGCATAAAAGTTCTTCCTTTACCAGTTTTAAGGTTCTTGAAGTAAATATTCAGGTTGGAAAGGGAGATGCAAGAAACTCCTCAGTGAGTATTTTCTTCACATAATACAAGAGAATCATGAAGTCACTCTTGTTCCCCACTTGTAAAGCTTCCAGTAGCATAATGTGGGCTGCTTGTTCATGTTTTTCTCATCCCAGCAAGCAGGAGGAAAGGTGGAAACTGCCCTAAGCAGCCTTCTTGGACCTGTTTCCATTTACAGTGTGCACCAATCAGGTATTCTGAGCTCCTGGTGCCAGTAGGTTTCTTCTCTCCTTTGCTGACATATTATGGTCTCTCTATTGCTGGGATCTCATTCATGAAAAAGCTACACCTCATGAACCTAAGACTGCAGTTTTTTGAGATCTGTCATGTAAGTGGGCTCCTCTTGAGGGAAACAAGGAGGGAAATATTTGAGGGAAGAGTTTATGGAAATTACTCAAAGTTTGCATTATGAAAACTTAATTCTACTGGTCTTCTATACAAATAACAGTTTACCTTGGCTTGTTGGGGCTTTTTTTCTGCAATTTCTCATTCCTTCTTTTTCATAAAAAGACTTCAACTCCTGCTTCTAGTAAGCTTCTTCAGTTTCCGCTTTGCTAGACTTTTACAGGAGAGTCTCTTGGGTAACTTCTGGAACGGTTATACACCTGGTCATTGCCTTGGAGGGATAAAAGTGGCCAAAGCCAATGCTCTGACTTCAGCAGCTTGCAGAAGTGTAACACGACTTATACTTGTCTCATATAGAAGAACTGAGAGAGCTGATAGGAATGGAGATGGAGTCAGGATGACACAGAGGTGTCCCAGAAACACACGGTAATATGACCTTTTGTCATCACACAGACTGCCATGGTGACACCAGTAGTTAGGCCTTCTGCACCCTGAGACTGGCATCTGCTCCTCAGCACAGCTCAGACACAAAGCTCAGCCAGCACAAAACTGCACTACACTGCAGGTACAGCTGGGTGCATGGTGGTTTCCTTGCTCCAGAAAAGATGTGCAGCAGAGCAGGGAAATAAGGCAGCTCTATTGACTGCCAGGCCTCTGCTCTAACCTCTAGAGCACACTTCATAAATGTCTGAATATTTAATAAAATCTTCTGGGTGTCTGCTTCCTGCAACACTAACTGTTTTAAAGTATTCATGGGTTATTTGTTTATGACTATTAAACAAATCTATTAAACACTCTGCATTATTTTTAGTTATATTTTGTTTTTTTCCCCTTTCGCTTTAATAATTGATATTGTTTTGGATACATAAATATGTCCTAAGAGTATTTGTCATTTCCTAATGTTTACAGTGGGGCTATTTTTTTTTCTATAAAACTCTGGGATTTTTCTTCTATATAGAGTATGTTTTTCTGTAGCATGCACATTTCTGAAAAAAGTCACAGATACTGCATCTGACAAAGGCATATGAATTTGCAGGAATTGCAGTTAATGCTGTTTGGAAAACATCATGCTTTAATTTCTCACTCATCATGTGGTTACAGAGAATAAGGACATCCATGTATAAAATATTACAGAATTATGTTAAGGGATGGATAAAAAATTCTGTCATGCTCCTATCTATTTTCAGCAATTACTGAATTAGGATTTTATGTCTAGCATATTGAGAATAGACATGATGGTGCAAAGTAGAACAAAAAACTACACAGAAGCATGACAATCTCTTAGATAAAGAGCTTATTGCATCAAACTCAGAGATTAAACTGGTTTTAACAAAAAGCTTATTTTATGTAAAGAATGGGTGGAAATTCTAAGCTGCTCTCTGTCTAAATTTTGCAGATAGAAATAGTCAGAAAAGTCAACAAAGAGTTGAACCATTCCTACTTTAAATTGTTGTGCTGGTTTAAGGTAAACTGGCAGGAGAAATGAACCCAACTCACCAAAAGATTATAAGTCAGAATTACAATTTAATAAAAAGATCACAATAAGTACAAGGGTACAGAGGAAAAAGTCCATTTGACCCACAGAAGCAGGTGTGTAACCCAGCACTCTGGGGCACAAACAGAATGGAGCTCGCCAGCCCCTGTGCTGAGCACCACCTGCCCTCCTGAGTACACAGTAAATGGAAAGGAAAAGGAAAGGAAAAAAAGAAACTTGTTTGTAAGGATGATGGTCATGGTCTGGTCAAGAGTGGCAGTCACAGTCCTGCTGAGGCTCTGGTTCTCCACTGGATCCAACGAGAGAGTGAGTCCAGTCCCAAAACCCCCAGTTAATATATGTTTAGGCTCAGGTGGGAGTGCCCAGTACCTCCCCCAGGGTGGGGAGTTTCACAATGGGTGAATCATGGCATAATTTTGGAAACCCTGATGGCCCATTAGCAAACATGACCCCGCAGGCTGGGTGTGAAGGTGCTCATGGCTCTCCAGAGGGGCGTTATCACACCTGAGTCATTGGTGTGAAAACAGGAAACCTTTCTTATCTCACAGAAGTTCCCGAGCACCCACCCTGTAGCCTGAGGGGTCAGGTGTGCCCCAGGAAGCTGCTGCAAATGATCCATTGTTAGCAGTTCATGAGAAATTACACAGAGGGTGTAGAATACACAGTCTTAGCCACACCCACACAGTGGCAAACTGGTCCTGGTCACTATAACCAGGACAATTGTTAATAAGTTCTGAATGTTATTTTCCATGCTTCTGCTAACTTCAAGAAAAAGAAATAATAAAAGAGGTAAAAAGAAACTGCATCTGCTCTACAATGAGATCTTTTATTAAAAAAAAAAAAAAAAGATTCCTTAAGTCACTAGAATCATATTTGTATGGAGCTGGTGAAAACCATGTGGGTTCACTGAGGAAATGCTTCTTATAAGCACTTGCCTGCTGTTGTGGTCACAGGTGCAAAATTTTGCATTCCCTGCACCCCTTCCCCCTGGAAAATAAAGAAGCACCTTCTACTTCTGCTCTCTCTCCTGAAAATTATTCTTGAGTCCCTTGTACTTGAACTGCTCCTAGCTACAAGAGTGTGATGAGAAACAATAAGAGCAACAGGTCAAACCTGCCAATTGGATGAACAAGTAATGCCTGTTATTAGCACTCAGGTTAGTTTAAACTCCATGGAAAAGCCAATGTTCAACATAACAGCTCAGCAGAAAATCTTCCATCTCTTACTCTTCCATCTCCTTGTATTTGAATCAAACTTTTCTGACTGTGGTCAATGACCCATATATGCAATGATCTGTGGCATGAGATCTTTATTTTCCTGATCAGATTTAACAGGTAGTGCTATATAGTGGCAGTCTGCCACTGGCTTTTGAAGAAATGTTATGTTGCTACCAGTGGGAAGGACAGCAGCAGGGCAGTCTTGCTCAGGAAAAGTGCAAGGAACTAAGAAAATAATAATAAAAAAATTGGCTGCTGAAAGGCCAGAAAGGGCAGGAGTCTTTTGGTTTGCATTCCTGTGATGTCAACACTATGCTGGGGGCAAGTGTGAGTCTGCTGGGATGTCTGGGACTAGATCCCAGGGGAAAGCTCTAGCTTTAGAATCACAGAATCATGATAAGACCCTTCACTCAACCTGATGTCAGTGTCGTGTTGTTTTGCTCTTGCTTCTGTGGTGGAGGGGTGAGAAAGAAACAGGTGGTGACAGTGGAGAATCAACTCTTAGACACTCAGATAGCTTCTTGTGAGGATACGGTACCTGGCTTTTTGCAGAAAAAGGGAGAAGACTTCACAAGGTGTCACCATAACTCAACACTTATCTATGATGTTTGTTAAATTAGAAACAGGAGAAAAAGCATGGCTATGGAAGAACACGTGGAGTAATGCAGCATACAAGTTGGACGTGGTTAACATCCTGTGAATCTCTGAAAAGAGGGAAAAAACCCCCACAACTGCAATAAAAAAAGGAAGGCAAATTAGACCACCATTTGACTTGCTTTTACACATCAGTACAGAAAATGCGCTGGGAGATAAATTTTCTGGAGACAGTAGATGGTTGCTTCGCGGAACAACAACTCTCAGAAATCACAAGAAAAGAGGCTCTTTTGGATATAATCTGAAGTGATGCACTGGACAGTGACTATAGTACTGAATTTCAAGAAAAAAATGTGTAAAAATGAGGTAACTGGTCAAAAAAAAAAAAAATAAACAAGAAGAAACCTCATAAAAGCAGCTGTCCAAAACAAAAGAAGCCTAGGAGCAGCCTGGAGGCTGTTGAAAAGTTAAGTGCTAGAAGCCAGGTAAAAAGTGTGCCACAATTCAGAAAGAAAACAAAGTAATTTGGAAAATCCCTCCAAGCCTTAACTGGAAAGTTATGCAGGCTGTCACATGATAAAGCAATAAAAAAATTTAAAAAAAAAAAAAAAAAAAAAAAAAAAAAGAAAAAAAAAAAAATCCCCCCCAAAAAAAAACA
>VXBX01007698.1:73343-122245 GCA_013400415.1 Scytalopus superciliaris | reverse complement strand
ACTGAGGGGGAGAAATAGACAGTAAAAAGGAAAAAAAAAAAAAAAAAGGCTTTGGTACTATGAAATGGTATATCCATATAGTTTGGATCTTGCCATTTAGCTGGTACTGTTGGCTTATGGCTCACAGAAATACTGCTGCCTCTTCTTAGAAAATGAATGCTCTTTAAAAAAGTAGGGTTAGATTTTATTGCTTTATACATAACTTCTAAGCCATATTTAATTGACAGCTATGGCTTTGCTATTTTTATTACTGTGCATGAGAAGTTGTTCTTTCTTACTGCTAGGGCCTGCCACTCAGACCATGTCAGGTGGGAGGACAGTCTTTGTTGATAACTTTCCCACATTTCCTTCTATTCTGAACACTCCTGTTACTTGTCTCTGTTTCCAGTCAGATATGGATATGCAACCCAATTTGCAAAAGGGACATTCTGATGTCTGTTTTCATGTAAATATGGTCTCCTTCATTCTTCAACTTAGATGAATGTGAACCAGTTTAAACTTTCATGTCGCAAACTCTTCCAAATGCAAGCAGATGTGAGTGGAGTCAAATTTGCAAAATGAAACTCACCCTCACTACAGTCTAACACAAAGAAACTTGTTTTGGTTTAGGTTTGAATTATAATAGCCTCTTTTAAATTTTTCCTCTCTCTGGATATTCTTTTTTGATGTTCTAGATGAATGCAACATGAAGAAGTGACTAAGACTCCCCTTTGCTCACTGAGTAAAGGTTTCATGACAACTGAGTCTGTGAGATTTATCCTCCATGTAATTTCAGTCCAAACCTCAAATCTACAGACCAATTCTACTGCTGGTGTTGAACCTCTTTCAGTACAGAAATTGAATCTAAGCACTTCTTGTTCCCATGTTTAAAGTATATGGATCATGTGTAAAAGTAAATTCAGTGCATTAATTGCTAACATGCTGTCTCAGTATTCTAAACCCAAGTTTATTTTAAAAGGGAAACTCTATTAGTAATTAATATGGATGTTGTTTGATCTCAGAAAATCCTTTGAGTCTAGGGCAATTCAAAGTGCACTGCACTGTATATAAAGTTAGGGATGCATGCTGAAACTCTAAAAATAAAACAGAGGATGCAAAGACATGAGAAACTGGAAAGAACTCTGGAAGAGTTCACATGTCTGTATATGTTTCATTTGAAAAAGAAGCTACAGGAAATACAGAGCTATGGATTCCAGGGGGACAGGGAAGCTATAAGGTAGGAAGAGTAGGAGTATAACAAAAAATGTGAGTGCCTTCTACAAGAAATATTTTTTATTTGAAAGGCAGCAAAGAAAGGAACTCAGTGGATAAACTTTGCCAAAAATTAGAGCATTTCTCTGGCTGATAGAGCACCAGAGCAATATAAAATGGAATAAAAGCTGATGAATCACTGTCATTTCTATTGGTAAAAAAGCAATACAAGATCCTTCAATGTCAACATTAGATATGAAATGTGTTCCTTGCCGTATTAAATTGCATTTTATTGAAACAGCCAAGGTATATTTTAACTCTTGACTACTCAAAGCATTCACTTTTATGCTGTATGACACTGAGCATAGCCTTTCTGGTAAGAAAAGGGTTCACAGGAGACCACAGACCTGTTATTGGCAACCTTGTGAGAGACCACATGCTTGATGGGGGTCACATTCCTTTGGGAGAGGAATAAGGTTGCTGGTGATGAGCCCTGGAGCAAGGTCCAAATTAAAGCTAGCTGATCTGTGCCTCAGAATCCAGGAGCACAGGGAACACCACAGGGAAAATCAGGGGCAAATCACAAAATGAGTAAACATTACTTACCTTTTATTCTTGCTATGGGTTTGTTAAATGAACTCTTGAGGAAACCCTAAAAGATATGTAAGACTTAACAGGCACCAAGGAAAATTGATTGCGTAAAGTAGGTTTAGGGTTGTGCCTGAAAATAGTCGTGAATAAAGTGTTGGTGGGTGAAAGATATATGTTGGAGGAGATAAGGAGTTGTACATTGTTTTATTGGAAACTTGACATGCTTTATAGCACTAAAAGAGACAAGAAAATAAAACTAATCATCTGAAAGAGTAGGCCATCCACAGATACATTGCTAGAGACCAAGTCTCAGGAGGCATTCCAGCGCTGTGAACTTTATCATGCAGTATTGTTACCTAGTATCAAAATTGTTTAAACATTATAAACTCCTGGTTTTAAGGTCTTAACAACAAAAAGTCAAGTCTTTATAAAGGGATTGGGATTTTAAAATATTTAGAAAATTTTGAAATATGCCGATTTTAAATATATCTTCTTACTCTGATCAGAAATAAAAATAAATAATATCATTGTCATACTGATGCTGCATGTCAGTTAATCTGTTAGGGGCATATTCAAAACCCACTGAAGGTGGTAATGCGAATTCTACCTGGTCTGAAAGGTCCTTTATAATTCTATATACTTGTCATTACTTTTCTTTGCATGCATAAGCATTTGTTTTTATACCTATTCTATCTTCATAACCCACAGAATATATTTATTTTCCCACCTATTAACAGTGCTTTCTTATCAGTTTTTTGTGTGACTATTGTTTTTTTAAAGACATAAAATGATGCATTGTCTTTGCAGTGGGCCTCTCCACTGCCACGATGTTCATTACAGAATGCACATACCCATCACCCTCCTATCTACATGGTCTTATTTGCCTGAAAGTAATATAATTACATTTATATGCCATCTATTTCATCTGTGTTTCATGCTAGTTAAGGCAGTTTCTTATGCATTTGTTTCATGCATTCACCACAAATTGATATGTAGAACCTATGCATATATTCATCTCGTCAAGTATTCATGTACTGGGTTCCTGTGTTCATTATTGACAGAAATTATTCATCCTAACAAATCCATGGGAACACCAGAAAGAGCATATAACACCAAAATAACTTGAATTATACAAAGTGTACTAGGAAATGTGTGTGTGTGTGTGTGTGTATAACTAGCTCAGACTGAAAAAAAAAAGAAAACCTAAAAGAACACTTGTACATGTTGGCTAGATGTGTGAATTTATAGAGCCCTTTTTGCCTTTGCAGAAGTGTGATCAGAAGGACCCATGTGCCAAGGGCACTTTTTTTTTCCCCAAAAAATAAGCAAACAGCATTTTGCATAGTCATTAAGTAGTGGTTGGAGCCCTCCCAAATATGGAAAGGAGAAATCAGTGACCATTAACCTCCTTTAGCTTTCCAAATGTATTCAGTGCTTTAAAAATTACTGCTAGTGTATGTGTGACAGATAATGGAGCTGTTTGGGGTGGTCTGTGGGGGCAATAGTTGTGGCTTGGTTGGTTTTATTTAAGAAATGAGTGTTCAGGTCTAGAGTGTATCACTGGGCAGCTTTCCCCAGTTAGAAAGAGCCAGCCTTTGCTGCTGAACTGATATCAGTAGCCAGAATTCACAACATGTGGCAGTGCAGCAGACCAGGGGACTGGTGTGCCTGAAGATGGAAAGGACTGTACTATCTTTCATGTTAGGCTGGTGAGCTTTGTAGCAGCGCAGAGTGGCTGCAGGCAAGTCTTACAACTTGCAGCACGTGTAGAATGTGTGGAGGATAATGCTTCTGATACTATGACAAGATTAAGAGAAGCCAGTTGTCACTCTGAAGGCTCCTGCACTATTCTTGTGTGCTAGAACAGGAACACCTAGCCTCTGTTGTACAACTACCCTCTGAATCAATTCATAAGACTTTTAAGGAAGGGCTACCTAGACATACAATACTCTATAAAATGGGACTTTGACACTTGAGTGGATTGGTCATGTAGTGCTGATTGCCTCTTTTTACAGCTTTGATCTCAAGATCTTAAAGTACTTTATAAATATTAATGAATAAAGACTTAGAAATATTCAGACATTGTGTTTATGCTGTTGCTCATGTCACAGATGGGGGCAAACATATTAAGGCTACAATTTATTCCACCTTGCTTTACATTTCTGTATATGAGTGAATTATTGCAGTTCTCCTTCATATTCAGGGAAGGAAATGAGAATTTTTAAGGTGTGACTCATTTAATGTATTTTATACATTTATTTATAAGGAAAGGAATGATGCTGTAGAGGTATCTGTTTCTCTACATCACCTATGAAGGACTTTTAAGGTGACTCAGTCAGATTTAGACATCTGCATTGTGTGACTCTGTATTTACTAAGAGAAGTCCATGGCTCAGTTTTAGCTGAGCCTAAATCTCCTAATTTCCAATACCATACTTTGATTATATGACAAATACCACACATAATAGAGAGAGTTCCCTCATATTGTATCAGTGTGTTAGATAATATCTGATTTAAAAAATAGGAAGATGGCAGATTTCCTGTCATTGTTCAAAAACCAACAGATTACTGACAAATCCAAAGGTTTGACCAGCGTCACTCTCTGGAAAAATAATGCAAAAGCTATCATTAATTGTCATTATTGAAAAAATGTAGGATTTTATCACCTGTCACTATACTGTTGGGGAAACTGTTAATAAAGAAATTGGTGTTTGGATAATAAGAGTAGCCACATATATATACATCTAAAACATTGCAAAGTACTTAAAAATTACAAAATACAATATTTATTTTAACATAGTGAATAAGTTACCTGTAATCAAACAAAAATCATGCCAATGGTTGAGTTTTTGTCTGCAAAATGGGGAGAATTATTTCTTCCTCTAAATATCTTTATAGGGAGAAAATACAAGGGGGTAGAGTACTAGATTTTTATTGGAGGTGCTTCTTAGAAGGTATAATAAACTAAGTATCTCTAAAATGAGAGGGAATAGAATGAGACTGTTGTTTTCCAGTTCTGGATGTTGACTTGGCTGACAGGTAAGCTGGAAACTTTGAATAAAGTGTCTCGTTCATTTATGCCTCAAAGACAGACTTCAAGTTTTGGCTGCAGACTAAATAAAACTGTATGTTGTTATTATTATCATTAATTATCTTTGTCTATTGCTTTGTGATTCTCAAGCTAAAGCAAACTATGAGTTCTGCAAAAGTAGTCTAGTCTGTACCAGACTAACAGAAAATACTGCCAGTGCTGAACTTAAAGTTTTTTATTAGTACTACACTAAAGCACCTGATGTCATAGGAAGGTATTAGTTAAAAGAGGAAGATGAGATAGATACAGAATAATTACAGAGATGCAGAAAGGATTAAAGGCCAGATTACAATCTGAAAGAAACAGCTATTGATTTCAAATAATGAGACTCCTGAAGGTCTGATCATGCAACTGATATGGTCTAATATTTAGCATTTAAGATTTTCAGCACAGGAATCAGTAGGTTCTTCCATTGAACTGCTGATGACATACTGGTGGCAGTTATTCTCATCTTAAAAGAACAGAAGGTATAGGAAGAACCAGTTGACCAGGAGACTAAGAGTTCTAGAAACATGAGGAAGCAGACTAGTATTGAGATCAAGAAAAGTGGGGACTACCAACCAGAAATTTTGCTTTAAGATAGAAGAGCCAGTCCATGTCCATTAGACAAACACAGGATGGACTTCAGCTGCTAAAATAGATACTGCTGTGAAAAAAGACATTGCAGACATCATATACATGTATCTCACAAGATATTTTGGTAAAAACAACCAATACTACCTGGGTGAAGAACTGATGAGAGCTATCTAAGGATATTAACATATGTCTGCCTTAGAATGAGGTTTCATATCTTCTGGATTTGACTGCTTCATTATGTTAGCTATAGAGATGAAGCTTTGAATGACTAAGACCTAACTTCCAGATTATTTTGCTGAGATCAGTTCCACTCCTTGACTTTCAGTGACTGTTTAACAACACAGAGAACACTAGCTCTCTGCCTTGAAAGATAGAGTTGGCAAAATAAGATAGATATAAACCGACCATAAAATAATGAGGCTTGAAATGTGAAGAAGTTATATAAGCACCCCAGGAGTGAGAATCTGAACAGTATGTCCAGTAGATGTGTAGGGAGTCAACAATCCACACTTACAAGGAAATTTCATGAGTTTGTAAGCAGATGTTCATTGTGATATAACTGATCCCATGATAGTAAGGTCTGGACTCAATGGGGTTTCCACTTCTGCATTCACTGTTTCTCTGTCTGGAACAGAATTGTTACTAAACATTATTTTTAAATTATTAATTATTAATTGTTTACACATTAAATGTGAGGGAGATTTTTTTTTTAATATTATATGAACATACTAAAGTTTGATAGACTTTCTAAGGGAACAATGTCTTTCCAAGAATAGTATTGTAACTGTACAACATTATCTTCTAAATGCCAATGTCATGTAACTTAAGTAATTCTCATGCAGCCACAAATTTGAATTTTCTAAAAAGAAACCTAATGGTCAAGCATGCAGAATGTTTTCACAAGTTCATGTAGATAAAAGCTACCTGAGCATGAAGGAAACAATCCCTTTTTATGTGTGTCTGGAAATACTAGTACTTTTTTGTGAAAGACATCAAAAACGTCTTTCTGCATGCTCATGGTTATATTTTTCTATTAGCTTTCCCCTGATTTACATGAGGTGGAGGATATCTACAATACACAAAGTATGTCACAAAGCAAAGCATAATGAAAATGCAACAGATGTACATACTTTATGCTGAGGTACATGCACATATTGCCACAGAATAAGTGGAAATCTTAACCACTGAAAAGTTTGGAACATAAATGGAATTGACTGGATAAAAATGTTGATTTTTAGCCATTTGAAAGTTAAACAGCTACAGTAAACCAGTGATTTCAGCTTCTACCCTATATGCAGTAGAAGTAGATAAGCATTTTCAGCAGATGATTCATTCCAACAGTCTGAGGAATTTACCATAAGTATTTGCTCTCTGATGATGTCTGTCATTTTCCAGAGAGAGATACTAGGTGATGCCATTTTATTTACTGCCTTATTTCTATTAAGCTAACATCTAGTGAAGTGAAGTCTATCCATCTGTGAAAAAAAGCACTTCTTTTGTTCCCAACACTAGCCCACAGCTATTGAATTTAATTTCTGTAACCACAAAGAAGAACAGGAATGCAGACTAAGACACCTCCATTAATGTTCCAAACAATTTTGGTTATGTCTTTAGCAACCTGCCATTGCTGATGTGAACATCTTGTTCTTCCTATGATGAAAGTGTCCAACTTC
Source organism: Scytalopus superciliaris (assembly GCA_013400415.1). Lineage (NCBI taxonomy): Eukaryota > Metazoa > Chordata > Aves > Passeriformes > Rhinocryptidae > Scytalopus > Scytalopus superciliaris. The sequence continues at coordinate 115,124 of VXBX01007698.1, read as the reverse complement.
CTGTTTCTGTTAATGCAAAACCATCCCATTTACAGGTCAACAGGACAAGTAGCCCAACAGAGCCAAGAAAATATATTCTTTCAGGGACAAGTCATGAAATGCAATTTTTTTCCAGATCAGTATTGGAGGTCTTTGACTTTTGGAAAAACAGTAGCATAGTCTGAAGCATGCTTGGCTGTATGATTAAGTTTTGCCATTTCTAGCATTATCACTCAAAGGAATTTATTACATGTTGAAGAAAAGCTCCAAATTTTGTATGATTATTAAAAAATTGACTCCTTGTCTTCTGGGTTCCACTGTAAAGCATCCCAGAATACCTCTGTATGACAACATACGTTCATTCAAACACAGTTTTGGCCCTTTTGGAGCTCAAAAGTCCTCAAACATAAAAAGAAGCTTATGCTTGAATCTTTGTGCAGGAAATGTTAATTGGGCAGGTTGCCATAATAGCATCTCTGGAAGACAATGCAGAAAATTAAGCATTCTTGATATTTTGTTCTGGAACATTGTAATCAAAGATGTATATGAGTTTCTTTTGAGTTTTTAGCCTGACTGTTTAGACGAAAATTCATGACTAGCTTTTCTAGCTCTACGAAAATTTCCAAATCAATTAGGGTGATGTGATACACATGTAAAGGGCTGACTAGAGAGTGGGTGAACAAGGGCAGCTGGCAACCTCTCCTTCTAGAATATTCTATGAGTATGAAAGGGAATCAAAGTCAGGGGGAAATAACCTTTCAAGAGTTTCTGCTTGGATCAAATTACTGTGATAAGAGGAAATGCCATCATGATAGCTGCCATAGAGTAACTACACAGGAAGATTAACAGACTCATTGTGCCTTCAAGGCTGCAATTTAAACAGTAAGATTCTTCATTTTGTAACCTATCACATTTAAACACTGATCAGGATATACTTTCTGAATAAAAGATTAAGACTTCATATATCAAAAAGACTCACCCATTCTTCGTGCTGCCACAGTGAGATAGCACTGCTGATGGAAGAGGAAATGCCTGTTCTGAGGTGTGCCTATAACATCTGACTATTACATTTCAGTAGCTGATATTTTTTGATGAACATCTGAACATCCAGCAGGGAGAGGGTTTTTCCCACCTCTACACAACAGCTGTGCCTTTTGAATCATACAGATTGGCTGAGAGGAGGTGACACTCCATAGGCCAAACATCATTCAGCACTGGCTGAGCTCACTAGAATGCAAATGCATCGTGTTGATAGTCTTGCTTGAAAGACATCTGTAGTCATGGCACAAATATAAAGATCAATGGCAGAGCATGAGAGATTACAGTTGTTGGGAAGAAAAAGACACAGTTTCTGGAAATATTTAACTCTATTGCAGAAGCAATCACCACCACAATCCTAGTTGGACTGGAATGAGGAGTAGACCCAAGAACAATTATAGCAAATCTTTGTCAATGTACCATAAATTAACTGCGATTTTGATACAAATAACCTGTATTACTTTCTCTGTGGTCGTAAACATAAATACAAGTGTGGAGGAAATGTTGGCTTTTCTACTTGAATGATTTGTATTTCTATAGCCTGTTATGTAGATAACACAAAGGATTTGTATGTCTGGGGATGCTTCTCAAAAAGTAAACCACTCTAATATCTGAATGCTACCTAAGTAAATTTCTATTACAAAATTTTGTGAGACTCTTCTATTTACCTCCCTGTGTGTAAGCACATCTTGTTCTCTTATTCACTCCATAGCATGGATAATAGCAATTTAAGAAATGGGAAAGGACTTTCTGGACCCTCAGGGTTATGCACTAATATTACATACCCTATAAATATAGGGTAGGTTTTCTTCTCTGCGTATGACTGAATGATCTTCCCCCAGAGCAGGGTGATCTCATAACTGCCTACTGGAGACAGTCATTAGCTTAGGAACACCCCTGTGACCCTAAGTATCCCTCAAGGCTAACTCAAGTAATGGCTATCTGGCATAGGGAAGAACCTTGTCAGGGACTGTGCTAGAAATTTACACTTACGGATATTTGCACATCAGCACATGAGCCTGTGAAACAAGCCTTTGGCTCTGTGAAGTTTACTAAAAGTCCTACTGCTGGAGGAAATATGGGCAGTGCTACACAGAAGCAGTTTCCGCTCTCATAGTGACTTGATATTTTTGAGAGTAGGGAGTAGCTGCAGATGGCTGCTGCAAAGCAATGTGGCAATGTGGGCTTTGCCAGGTACAAAATTTGTAATAACAGAAAAGAGGTTGTATATTTTGCTCCCTTTTCATCCTTGCAGTTCAGATTGTGGGTACAAGTGAAATCCATTAAACCCCTGTGACTAAGACATTCAGTTTTTGGTGCACACTCAACAGAAATGGGATGCATATGGACAAGGAATTCCAGCAACTCCCTTTCTTCTTAATCATTGCTTTCCATTCTAATTGGAATTGTTGATTAAAAGTGCAAGGTGCCACACAGACAGTTAACTGATCTTCAGTGGACACTGCACTACACCACTGGTCAAAACCAGTTTCCATAACCACCTCTATCTATTAACCACTGTGCTGCCAAAAGTCCACAGTTACATTAATGGACCATTGAGGAGCTGATAGAATTAGTCCTTCATTAGACCTGTTGATGGCTTTGAAGAAAAAGATGACTGGTTAAAAATTAAATGAGGTAGAAGACAGAGAACAAAGTAGTAAGTTCTGTATTGGCAGGAAGTAGTGGATGTAAAGGCTGTTTGTAAGAGGAAAAGTAAAGAGGGACTATCTGGAGCTTTTCTTCCACATCACAACATATCTATCCACCTGTCTTTTGGATGGAAGTCATTTTTTTTTCCATTTCATGTTCTGCATATTCCTATAGAATTCATACATTGATTTCACATTTTATATTGCCTTCTGCTGACCCACTGAATTGACAGTTATCTCTTTCCAGCCACAGTGGACTATATCACACATTCAACGGACATTCTTACTCTGAATCTGATGCTTTTTTTGCAATGGCTCTTTTTTTCTTGAAGAAACAGTTGCTTTCTCTGCCTTTTAATGGGCATCTTTTGCTTCTTGTTTTACCTAAAATATGCACTGGTCATACCTATCTTGAAGCAATGTTTGAGGCTAGAAGACACCACTGGAGACTGAATAGTACAACACCTGATCAGGGAAGGGTCAGCTAGAGAAGGTTGCCCAGGATGGTGTACATCTGAAGTTTAGTAGCTACAATGACAAGAAAATTCAGAACCTCTCTGGGTAACCTGTTTCTTTCTTTGACCACCCTGACCATAACACATTTCTTTCTCATGCTTAAATGGAATTTCCTGTGTTTCAGTTGGTGACCCATTACCTCTTGTCCTGTCACTGAACACTTGGAGAAGAATCTGGCTCCATCTTGTTTAACACCCTTCCCTCCCCAGTCTGCTATTTATATACATGGTTAAAATGCCCACAAGGCTTCATTTCTCCAGGCTGAAGAGGTTCAGATGCCTTTCGTATATGACAGATACTTCAGTCCCTTAGTCTTTTTCAGGACCCTACACTGGATTCACTCCAGTATGTCCATGCCTTTCAAATACATCCACTGCTGCACAAATTATCCCATTACATCTCCCTGATCCTAGTGAGTTCACAGCCCAGAAACTGCACGTAGACATCTAATCCTTCCTATTTGTTCTCCATGCCACAGACATTAATGTATAACAATTCAGAAAGGTACTTTGTTGTGCTAATTTCAGAGGAAAAGTGTGTGTTTTTACTCCCTATCATGCTGGCCTCTTACCATTTCTCTTTTCTTCTGTGCACATTCATTTGGAGTGGGCACACTTGTGCCCTGTTTTGTGGGTTTTTTTTGTTTTGGTTTGGTTTTTAGTTAGAAGATCTTTCCTGTCCACATCAGCCTTAACCTACTTGCCAACCCAATCCACACTGCGTGAGTACCCTTGATCTTCATACCAGAATGTAATTTTTTTAAAGATCTGGTTGCTTTTTTATTAATTTTGAAGAACTCTCAAAGATTTCCCATATGATGGAAGTCATCCCAAAAGCAATTGTTCATTTAGTAAAAGGCCTTTCTATAATATGGTCTAACTAATATCTGCAAAGTACTAGAGACTTCAAAAGTTATCATCTGAGCATGCTAAGAAAGAGCGAAGAAAGACTGAAGAGGATTTCAGAGTGTCAGGAGACACACTGAAGTTTACAGAACCTATGGAAACAATGGAAAGTCATTGCCTTTGTGAAGCATTTTATATTTTCCATAATGGAAGATTATTTGGGGAAATAAATTTGGAAAACTAAGAGAGAATGCTACATTCTGCTGGGTGGCATCCCTGTCGATGACAGGGTTTGGAGAGGTGGAGGGGTTAGAAGTGGATGACCCTAAAGAGCCCTTCCAACCCAAACTACTCCAATTTTGTGATTTTCAGAGTGATTTCTACTATGTTCATTTTCTATGACAGTCATGAATGACTTTATTCGCTTTCAACATAAGCCTCAATTCTATTTTAGTAATCATTTAGAAACAAATTTGCTTTAGTTCAATTATTATTGAAATTTGTATTGATTCTACCCTTCCCTTTTTTTTTTTTTTTTTTTTTTTTGTAATCACAAGCACCATATACCACTGTATACCTCAGTTCAAGTGCTGTAATATGAAAGTATATTTCAAAGGAAAACCATATTATATTTGGTCAGGGACTTTTTGTTCTACAGCACTTACGTGACCTTGGCTGTAATGAAAGAAAGGGACTGTAAAGTAGCTAAGGCTTTTTGAGCTTGCTAAATAGTCAAAACTACAGCCATTGTAGGAACGTGAACTTGCAGTCACCTTTTTTCTTATTGGCAGGCAGAGATCCTCTGGAGTGTAATAACGAGAAAAAGCCTCTCTGACTCTGTTGTGGCTGCTTTGCTGAGGGTGGTAGTGACAAGATCAAATGCCATTTTGGCACTTATTGCAGGTATGCTGAGTCTCACTAAGTTGTACAAATACACTAGTGGTCTTATCCTACTGGCCTCGGGATCAGCACAAAATACCAAACGAGATCAAAGAGGTGACAGAATCTACTGAAATAATAAGAATGGATGATGATAAATAGCCCCAAAGAGCTTGGTCAAATATCACAATAAGACAAGTTTAAGAAAAAGAAAAATCTTAACAACTTAAATGAGCATGTCGCAGATCAGCTTCTTTGTCCTATGATATCTAAGCAGAGATGTTTTTGTTTTTTTACTTCAGTCATTTTTGTTTCATGTTACAAAAAATGCAAAAGCAAAATGCTTGATATTGTATATCAAAATAATATTCAGCATTATTGAAATCTGTTTGTGTGCAGCTCATGTTTAGTAAGGTGAGACCTCATAAGCATGGGAAGATAGTTTGAAAGTGAGGAAATTAAAACCCCACAATTCAATGTGGATGCAACATGAACAAAGCATAGCATCAAGTACTGCATTGTATTATACAAGGCTATGAGCTCACATGGATCGTGTGTGTATGTAACTACACATCTATTCAACGGCTCTATCAGAAAATGTTTTCAAACAGACATTGTCAGAAGGAAAATCTTTTGAACGTGTCTGGCTTCTTTATAGTGGTAATTAATTACTTTTTTCTGTTCCATCATATTACACACTAAGTATCAGTCAGAGTTCATACTGAGTTATTCCTGCTATCCAAAAACTGAGGAGATCTGCGTTCACCTTAGTTATATTAATTCTAGTCAGTAACTCAATTCATCTCAATTCTCTAAACTGCCAAAAATCTTTCTGATTAAAGATAATTAATATGCACACTAGTGGAAATTTGTAGGCCCACCAAATAAAACCCTTCTAATAATACACAAAGAAAGGCAGCACTACAGAGCAACACTGGAAGGAGGAAGGATAATTCTAGGGCTAAATTATTTAGGAAAGGCCTTTGTTAAACTCTCATATCTAGATAACGCCTGAAATACTATTGTCCAACAAAACGGCTAAACACTCAAGATCCAGATCTTATACTTCTGTTATTCAAATATTGTTTGTCTATTCACCAATTTCAACACTGAAATACTTGCAGCATCTCACTGTAGCAAAAATACTGTGTTAAAGTGATGTTGTGATAGAAGCTTCTTGCTCTACTCACAGTTTGCATATCACTTACAAAGACCATAACTCAGCTCCCAGTCAGCAGGAACATTTTATATATTGCTATTTGTGGAAGCAATTGCTAAGACTGAACTCAGCAATCTGTTGAATAAAGAAAAGAATTTGTCTAACAACTGTCACTACCAGGGAGTTCAGAAGATGTTCCATCAAGAGTCCTAAAAGTAACAGAACATGTTTTTCCAAGTAAGTGGCTTGTTTTATAAAGTTTAGTAGGTTTTCGTCTGTGTTTTTGTTGCATTCATGGGAGTGTTGATGTTTCTTTTGGTGTCTAAGTTAACACATGGACATTCCAGCCAGTTTTCACTGACTGCTCCAAAGAGCTCTGTGGATTATTCACTTGGCTTTGTTTCAGGAATCTATGAATACAAAGCCTGTTGAGTATGTGATTTCATACAAAGTTCTATCCATACTTGTTTGCTTTCTATGAGCACTGAAATCAGTGAATGTTATGAAGTTATTTAATTATTGCTGCTATCAAACCACTGTCCCCAGAAAACTGTGATATCTGATAAAAAATATTTGACGCCAATAAAAAAGCAAGTCAGAAAACTGTACGGTCATACAAAAGGTGTGATAGCTACAAAGAGGGCCAACTTACAAAAGGGTTAGTGATTCACCCAGCCAAGTTAAACAAGACACAATTGGGGCTAATCGACTTCCCTCCTTCGACCTCCCAAGTATGAGTTTATGAAAGCCTGGAAAGCTAAATTAACCCCAATTGTGTCTTGTTTAACTTGGCTGTGTAAGTTAAATGGATAACCTTTTTGTGACTTGGCTCTTTCTGTAGATATCACACCTTCGGATAATTAACATTCCCTCTCCCACCTTCCTAAATCAGCTTTTACCTTAGTTTACGTGTTTTGATTTGTGTTGGAAATGAAAACAAAACTGCATTTTTGAGCAGACAAGCTTCTCACTGAATAAAGCAAAATAAGAAACACGTAAGCACGTTAGAAATAATTACAAGGTAGGAATTCATAGTAGGGATTCAAGGATGCTATGGGGACTACAGCAAGAAACTGACATGACATAAAGTAGGTAAGGTACAACTACATAAAAGAAGAAATCTCACTTTCTATATATTTATCAAATAGCACATAATATCAATTCACATAACACCCAATTCTCATTGTTGTACCTAAATTCAGACTTTTACTGGTAAACATGTGAGTATGAAGTTGTTCTCTCTGACTTCAGCAGATGTTGTTAAGCACTCAGAGTATATCAGATTAAGATTATAATTAAAATACTAAAATAGCAACTGAAGCATTTTATGTAAATTCTTACTTTCAGAAAATTCCTTTTTATTGCAGTATTGTGACTTCATATGACCTGAGGATAGATAGAGAACCAGAGAATGATTTGGGTTGGAAGGGACCTTAAAGATTATCTAGTTTCAAAACCCACATCACGGTCAGGAACACCATGAAAAGGAATTAAGATGTTGCCATCAACCATTGGTGGAATTAAATGGAAACTCCTCGCAAACTTATTGTATGAGAATACAGAAGGTTGATTTAAGGCACAGTGGATTTCACATATTTTACCTGTGGAATTTCTCTGTATCAGTATTTTAAAAGCTGCAGTGTGCTCTGAACTTGCAAGGCATCCAAATGAACAACATGCCCATGGCAGGAGCAACATCTGGAGATGGTTGTCTAAGATAGGTACTGAGGTAAATCACTGTCCGGAGATGCTTCTCATGCTCCTGTGGCTGTAGAAGGAACCTAGACTTCTAGCTTCAGTAAGTCAGGTTATTGAAATAAATCCACCCTGAAATGTTCAATACAGGCCATACATCATCATTTCTGAAATTATACCTGCTTAGTAGAATCAAGTGCAAAATATTTAAAGAAGATGAATGTGTTAAATGAACATAGGATGTGTTAGTAGAATATTCTTCTGTGATTTATTTAATTATAACCATGATCTTGGGAAGACATATCTTTGTAAAACCTGGGAATAATGAACTCAAAGCTGTCCATTGACATGACATTGCATAGAAGCCTTTTTGTATAAGGGATTTTATAATCCAACACTCCTTTGTGAAATTGGCAAGACTAAAAGGCTAACTAATATATTGTTAGTTCCCCACATACCATCTAGTTAATACAGAGGTCTAAATTTGTAAAACTTTGTAAGGAATTAAAAAAAATCTTTTGTTACCTCTAACATAACACATGCATATTTATATACTTGTATCAGAGGGTCTTTGCATTTGTACTAAAGACTCTCCTGAGACTTTCCTTGCAATCTATTAAAAATCCATCCCACAATAATAAGAGAAAATACAGAGAAAAAAGTAGTTACCAATATTAAAGACTATTTGTAATACACTGATTAAGAAAATGAAGTGACCTTGGAAAAGAAGAAGTGGGAATTCAGAAGAGTTTATCAATGTGAAGAGATTCAAAGTGGGACCTGTTTGCTTCTTTCCTTGCCTGTTTTTGTAATCAGCTGGTTTTCTAAGAACATCTAATGCCTGATTAGGAACTGATATTATCTCAGCTCCCTACAGTTCAAGCCCTGGTATTGGGAATGCTGAGACTGTCAACTGCTCCCATCAGTTCTCTCCATGGACCAGCTCAGAGTTAGGTATGTATACAGTAGACATCCACTCTTGGTCAAGTGAATGCTGTGACTTTCAGAACCCCAGCGGATAAAACTAGTGTTCATTAGTTCTTTCTATGCAAGGTTTTGTCAATAGTTTTTGTTTGGCTGGTTGTCTGTTTTTTTTCTATTAGGCAAAGTAATGGAATGATAGCTAAAACCTGTAGTGTCTCAGCTCAGCCTAATTTTCACAGGTATATTAGTGAGAAATGTGTTCCTTCAGTGACCTTTATGGTACTGAGATTTCTGTACTGATTAAATCTTAACTCATCATTTTGTACAGTCAACATGTTCTGTACTTAGAGACAGAAAAACCACAGAATCCAAACTGTCTTGACTTTCTGGATGGGCAAAGTACCAAATTCTGTCTGTATCTGGCTTTTAAATAGCCTTCATACAAATGGAATAAGGACTTAAAATTCCATTTTTAGACCCTTGAGCATTCAAAGTAGGAAAATTCAGGTTTAGTGCTTACAGTTTGAGCCACTCTTAATTTAAATGGAAAGCTTTCCAGTACTAACAGAGGATTAAAAAAACAGAGCAAACAATTTATTTGGAAAGTAAAGCTGCCTTGATATGCCATGTCATCCCACTGCTTTTGAGTGAAAGGTATTCTGAAAACAGATGCAAGTTTTAACAGAGAGCTTGTGCTGGAAATCTGCTTGCCAAATGTCCCACTATTCAGTTTATGCGTCTACAGTTAAAATAAAGGCAGAGAAGTAGTTAGAAAAGATGACTCTTTTTGAACTTTCTCCAACAGTTGCTGCAGAATTGGTTTTAATTTTTTGAATTTTTTTTTATATTGAAGGATAGTCAGTGAAAATTATTATTTATAATGGGCTTTTCAAATTTTCTTCCCCAGGGTCTCATAGATCAGGAGGCCTCTCCCTCCCACCCTGTCCCATTCAAGTTACCAAGCACTTTCCTCTCACAAATATAATTATTATCAACTTATTTTTCAGTTAAGGGGGGAGGGGGAATTTAAACTGCCTGCCTGACAATGCTTTCAAATGGTGATGAAATGTCTTCTTCATATCTGAAGAGAACATGATTATTAGCACTGAATCTGACAGACACGATTTCTGAATATTTTTGTGGCATTAATTTAAATCAATGTAATGTTTGAAAACATTTCAGCCCCTCAAACAGCTGATGCAGCTTAGATTCAATTATAACAAATTGCAACACACTGTCAAGTCTTTTTACCAAGTCATTAGTCAGGGATTTTGAATGCGTGGCCTCCGAACGGAGTTCGACTGGCTGACAGCTCTAATTGTTGGGAACCGCTAAAGGATTGCTAATGAACTGGGGGATCTGTTGGGCCTGTAGCTTTCTTCAAGGATGAAATTTTTGAAAACTTTCACAAGATCAAAGCAGCATAACATGGACCATTTGCTAAATTGTCAGCAGTGGAGTGAAGCAGTCTGAGTCCTAGCTTTAAAGCTCAAGCTTCAGTAGAAAACACCATGTGCCTCCTGCCCCTGAGCTTTTTTCATGTGTCAGTAAAACCATAGCAAGAAACAATGACTTGAAGGAGCCCCAGAGCCACCGTGGCCGCTATGGCTTAATTAGGAGGAGCAGAAAGGGAGATGAAAATTTCTCTCTGTTGTTAATGGGTGCAAGAGAGATGAAGTGATGTCCAGCACCATTGCAACCAGTCCCACAGCTACTTATTTTGCAGCTTCCAAATCTATTTATGGTCAGACAGGAATATAATAGCACAGAAGCAACATGAAGGCTTCTCCCCTAAAAAGAGTGGCAGTGAAGTTGCCAGATTTGCCTTCAGGACCCACAGAGAGGTTAGTCTCACCGAAGGCTTTGCCATCACCATCAGGGAGACCAGACCTTCCCCTCCAGCACCTGTTCCAGCACACACACAGCAGGCAATGAGAAAGTTCCCACTGGGCTGTATTGGACACTGAATCCATCCCTGGTGTGGCTGGCCAGCAATCTGCAGCCAACGAATAGCTCCCAGCTGCTGCCGCTGAACAAATATGTTGCCTCATGTTACTCAGCGGCAGAAAGCCAGTGCAGTGAAGGGAAACTTTTAAACCAATCTTAAAAGAAAGGAAAGATATGAAAACGTGTCTCCATCATTCCCATCTGGTTTATATTTTCCTTTCATATTCAAGTCTTATTTAAGTCTGTTCTTTTTTTTTTTTTTGCTCCTTCTCATTGAAATTTACTATGGTATCCTTTTACCAAAAGAAAATAATGCCTGCTGAGCTACAGTAACATTGGTCAATTACCCAAATGTCTTCATATAGAAGTCTGCTGGGGGAAAAGAATGTTTGAAATAAGATTTACATTATTACTTCTTTAAATTAACACTTCAACAGGACTCTAGGAAAAACAAACTCTTTCCTTTTCACACTGTGTGAGGTATAGTACCAAGATGTTATCCTCCCCAAGACAAACTGTATTTAAAAAACAACACTGAAGGGCATATAGTGAAAAATTTTTGGAGTGCCTGAAATGGGGACAGTGATTTTGAATGTCATTATAGTGTGTAGTGCCTTGAATAGGAATTTTGCATCTCACACCTTCTTCTAGAAACATACTTCATATCTCTATTACACTACCTCTCTCCTATCAGATACACATCAGCCATGTGAACCTTCCAAATATTGCTTAATCTTTCTATAGGGCTTCTATAGACTCTGGTCAGCAGATGTGGAAGAGATTTCCTTGAAAAAACTTGTCAGGAAGATATGAGTAATTTATACCTGTCCACTGCTTTAACTTTTATTTATAGTCAAATATTCAATCTGGAGTTAGAGCTTGCTTGCTGCCTTTTTTTTCTTTACTTTTTTTTTTTTCTTTTCTTTTCTTTATTTTATTTTTTTTTAATAGAATTCTTAAATTAGGCATTTAAATTAACAAGCTGATCAACCAGAAAGAGAGTTGCAGTAGTACAATAATCACTATCAATTTTCAACAGATGATCAAGGAAGAAAAGAAGCCCATTCATTTATACATGGGGACTGGTTTACACACTCAATCTACCACTGATTTAATAGCAGCTGAATATTCCCCAAAAGATCTAATACTGCTTGATTTAGCATTAAATACACTAATAGCCACAGATATTGAGTTGTATTTTAGATTAAACCTTAAATTATCAACTAAATTGAAACACTCATCAGTTTTCACTAGGAAAACCCATATGGTTTTTAATTTTAGGCATCTATATGAGCTAATCAGCAGGATTTTCTCTATACTTGTTGGGTGAGTCACTCTATTTGTCTTTGGCACACATCCTGTGACTGAAGAAATGTGGTAGAGCATGTCTTCCTCAATTGGCTCTAGAGGGAGCCCAAATAACAAAATTGAGCTACACACCCAGTTTTTAGAGTTGAAGTTAGGGCATACGAAAACCCAAGTGAGAGAGCCTAATGACTTTGTTTTGGACAAGCCCCAAATTGATGAGATCTTGTCAGTACTGAGCTGCTTGTTATCATCCTCAGAAGAGGACAAGGTGTCGGAGCTCTCTGAAAACACAGGACTCAGCCCATATTGGCTGATGGCAGTTTACACATCAGTCCAGAAGTATCAGCTAGCCTACAGCACAGTCTATTCCATCCCCACACTCAATAAAGTCCAGTTCAGTTTCAGCAAGACATTGCTGGTGCATCTAGAAGAACAGCAAAGACAATACCAAATCAGAATTGCAACAGGATGCACTCTCTGCCTCTCAAAGAGTAAGTTTCACACGGATAATCTTCTCTAACTTATGTTAGAGTCCCACTGAGACATAAACACCAGTTTCTTTTCCTGGGTTTTTCATGCCAGTCCAGGTTGAGTGGGCATTGCCAGCACTGAGCACTGCAACAAACATGGGCTGTAGTAACATTACCAACTGCTTTGTTGTTAAAGCATTGATCTAAAGCATGGGAGTGCTTCCCTACTTGAGGGTGACCATAAGCCTTGACTCACAAGATAAGATGCTCTAGTCAACTCACTCTCAACAATGCTATTTTTACATCAAACAGCTTCTATCCCAGTTGTCCCACAGCCTGGAAACTGGGATACTTCACTTCTGGTCTATGATCCAGTAAATGCTTACTATGAAATATGTGATGAAGGAATAGGTTCAGCATAATACTACGGGAAAGGAGTCATGTCTGTGAATTCAGAGTGAAGCTTGGATTTCAGGAATGAGCTGTCAGAGTGCAGTTTATTTTAAAACAGACTTCTCTCTGTAGCTATCCTACCGAGTAGCCCAGGGAACCCTTGGCCAGCTTCACTTTGCAGATCCCAGTCAGGGATAGCTTAGTCTTCCTGGAGCCTCTATAGGAAATCCCTAAGCCTAACTTAGGATTCTGAATTACTTAAGTGACCAAAGGTGTGACTATTAGTACAGGGCAAGTGCTAGAACTACTGACTTCTATGGTCTAGTCTCAGTGAGTACTGTTACTGAGCCATGTGCAACACACCAAGTTCCTTGGGCACACCACCTACTTCCTGGCCTTTTGGGCCTGCTCCCTCAGCTCTCTGACACAAAATCCAGGCACACTTTGCAGGACAGCTCATCTTGGAAAGTAAGTTGGACAGGCTAGCAGGAAGTTTGCTTTCTCCTATTTAAAATGCTCCAGTACTATTTTGGATGAACTTGTGCTGACAACATACTTTCTGGCTACATGTAAGACATGCTACATGTGCCCTCAGTTTCAAGCTATAAGAGCATCATTCTGGCTGGCTACAGCACATTGCCTCATTATTTCACACACTCTGAACTAGCTAAACACAAAAAAATAAGTATCACGGGTTGGAATACTGGAACCGTGAAGAAATGTAAGATCGAGTACCATGTAATATCAATGCAGCTCTAGAGGAGGTTGATCCCAAGCAACGTGGACACAAGCTGTATCACGTGTCAGACCCAGAGGTGAGTACCTATCCCTTTTTTCCTTTACTGATATAGATATATCTCATAGAGTCATAGAATCATTAAGGTTGAAAAAGATCGTTAAAGGTTGTCAAGTCCAACCATCAAGCTAGAACCACTACCATGTTCACCATTAAACCATGTCCTCAAGTGCCCTATCCACACATTTTTTTTGAATATTTTCAGGAATGGTGACCACCGTTTCCCTGGGCACTCTGTTCCAATGCTTTTACAACCCTTTCCATGTTTTTTGGTTTTTTCCTAGTCTTTAATCTGCACATCCTGTGGTGCAATTTAAGGCCATTTCCTCTCATCCTGTCACTTTGTTACCTGGAAGAAAAGACTGACACTCACCTCACTGTGACCTCCTTTCAAGTAGTTGTAGAGCAGTGAGGTCTTCCCTAAGCATCTTTTTCTCCAGTCTAAACAATTCCAGTTTCTGCAGCTGCTCCTCATCATACCTGTGCTCCAGACCCTTCACCAGCTTCCCTGACATTCTCTGGATACACTCCAGGACTCAGTGTCTTGTAGTGAGGTGCCCAGAACTGAACACAGGATTTCAGGTGCAGCCTCATTAGTGCTCAGTACAGGGGAATGGTCACTTCACTAGTCCTGTTGGGCACACTACTTCTGATACAAGCCAGGATACCATTGGCCTTCTTGACCTCCTGGGGTGTTTTCCATGTGTGGTATGTACAGACCATAACGTGGTTTTGAGTTGCCCCTCTACCTGAAAAAAAGGGATGACTATACGTCTAGATGCTATAAAGTACCAAGATACTTAATTAGTAACACTTTATAAGGATTAAGCACAAGGTGTACACCATTATCAAAGGCTTGGGCCAGCAGCCCTTGGGGGAAAGTGCCACAAGTCTTGATGCCTACTCAAAAGTTCCTACTCATACTTGAATTTCACAGTTCCAGTAGCACCTGGACCAAGAGCTCAGTAGTTAGTCAGAATAATCTTTAGTAATGGCTTTCCTTCCTGTTTTTCACTATTTCTCTTGTGTTTCCTCAGAAAATGACTTGGACCTGAATCTCTGTTTACAGAAACTGCTGTTTACAGAAACTGCTGTTTACAAACTGTTGTAAAGTGTTACCTCTTCTATTTAATTCCAATTTACTAATAAAAAATATCCTTTCTGTCAGGAAAAAGCAATTTCCCTCTATCTGTGTCTCAAAACATAAGAAAAGAAAACAGATGCTTGTTGCATTTAATAAAGAACATGCATATGCATTGAAAAAACTTCTAGCGTATTTTTGTGATGCCAATATTTAATTATGTTCATTTTGCATTTTTAATTAGATGGCAGAACAGATGGTGCAGGCACAAAGTAAAGGAAAGTGTCCATTCATATAACCTGCTACGTGATGCCAACAAATTCCTGTGCTTAGAGCCTGATCCAATCTCTACTGAATCCAGCATGAGCATATCGATTGAATATTAGGGGTCTGTAGGAGGCCACAGAGCAGGGCTTTGCTAGAACCTTCTTCCTGATGTGTACATGATGAGTATATTTCTCTCAGAGTTGGATTGTGTTTTCTGATTTTAAGGCAAATTTTGGTTCAGGTAGACGTGGGTAACCTTATTTCTTGCTTGTTTTCCTGTAGATAAAAAATAATTGTTTCTGTAAAATTAATTTAAATTCCAAATCTTAATTGGGAAAAGCATCTCACTTTATGTTGTGTTCAAACAATATCAAGTCATGCAGTTAATGGCATAAGTCACAGAGGGAGCCAGATAAAACTTATTTAGATTTTTCTCAATATCACTGAAAAGTGGAAGGTCAAACAGATCAAAATTTGGGTCCTGTTTTTCATTCAAAGACACATAGAATTAACCACTGTACTCATTTCACAAATGAAATATAATTATATTTCTCTTTCAAATTAAAATATTTGTTTTAAAAATATGCCAATGTTAACCAAAGATTTTTAAAGAGATCAAGGAGGCACAAATATATACTAAACAAAAAAATTGAGTTTTCAGTCAAATGAAATACTTGCATTGAACAAAAATGAATTTCTGTGTGAGTGTGTTATGGGCGTGTTTAATTGAAACTTTTTTGTGTGAGATTTGTCATTTGTCTGACATCAGTCACGATAGTTCTACTGATCTCTGGTCAGGAAATGGATTTTCTTAATCAATATGTCATGAACTTTATCTATATAAATGGCCCTGCTGAGACTGACAGTAGAATATTAAAGCATGTAAACAAATTTAAGAGTATTCAGTAGAAACTATTATTTGAGGACTTAAAAAAAGGGTCAGTCTGTTTAGCTCATGAAAAAGACCAAGAGGTAACTTGATGTGATGTGTAAGTTATTAACAAGAATGATTAAAGGGTAATTGAAGCTTGAAAAAAATCATATTGTGAGTAAGAAATATTTCTAACACAGAAGGAAATTAAGTATTGGAGAAACTTACCAATAGCAGTGCATTGTCTTCTGCCTCTTGAAGTCGCTCAACCAAGAATGAACAGAGAACATAATTTAATCCAATCATTCCTAGTCATCTTTGATTTGTAGTGGATGGAGAATAAAGAGTCAACCCCCATATAGTGAATTTAAGTCTATTGAAAATTTGCTTTCCTTTTCTCGATAATCTTTTGCAGATCCTCTTAAAAGGAGTCTGCCACTTTGAGTCAAGTACAAATTATTACTCTCAATTCTGGGGAAACTGACTCTACAGATGTTCTGAGTAGGTGGTCTCCTGGTGCTCTCTGACCTTTAAAGTCCATGAATCAGGAATTTTTCATATGTATGTATTTATTTATAAAATATCATTACACATAGGTACGACTGCATTGATTAATTACATATGCTTTTCAATAATAGGAAAGAACTACCAGCACAGTACAAACAGCAAATTACTAACATTTTCAGGAAAAAAATTCAATGATCTTCAGACACAGAATTAGTCACTGAAGAGATCTGTGCATAATTTGGCAATAACTAATAAGCCTAAGAATTTTGCAGTCTATTTGAGAACAATTTGCAAAGAGAAAACAAAGCAAAATTCTTCAGATAAATTATTCATTTGAATTAGTCATTTAGCTCAAGTAAGGAGTTGTAGACTTTTTGAAAATATGTGGCAAGGGGATACAGTTTTAAAGAGGTTGAAGCAAAACTACTCTGCCCTTCTAGAGTTTGTTTCATCACATGTTCTCAAGGCACTTAATCATTAATTATGCTGAATATTAATTATAACCATTTTACATTTGAATAAACTGAGGCACACACAGTGCCTTGCCTGTGCTCACACAGCAAGTGGGGATAAAAGTTGGGAAAAAAAATCTGTCTAACCATTAAATGTGCTTCCTGTCACTGTTCTCTTAAACTCTGCTACCCCACTACATTGTTAAACTTAGTTTCTCAGGAAAATAAGTTTTATGCTACCACTATGGGTTTTTATTCTCATATTGACAAAGGCAGAAAAATTTCAGAAGACAGATCTCACAACTATTGAGGAAAGGATTTGCCTGACCATCTACAAAGATCTTTTGTGAGGGTGTCTGCATCTGAATCTGTCACTATACACTCTCTTTAAGGACAGTGGCAAAGAATAGGCACATATAGAGTATGATTCACCTCACCCTAGAGCTGGTGCCTACATTTAGCAGATGTGCCCCCGAGTGCCTCTTTACTGGCTCTTAAAGTAGCCCAGGGTAGTCATTTCACATGTAAGCAGAACAACAGTGTCCTGCAAGTTGGGAAGGGCCCTTGTGGGTCATCTGCTCCTGCTGAAAGCACCACCAGCTTAGAGAAGATTGCTCAGGGCAGTGGGTTTCTGAACTGACTGCCCTGAAAACAAAGATGTTTTTGAGGATATAGCTAAAGCTAGATGCAATGAACCATATTGTGAATTACAACACTCCTTGAAAGAGGCAGTCTGCAACAAAACTGAGACAACCATATGAAGGAAACCAATAAATGGAACAAGAAAGAGTAGGATTCAGTCAGTTAAACAGGTGCTATGGAATACCTGTACCTGCAGAAAGGTGCAGGTCTCCCTTTCTTCGCACCTACCAACCTGTGTTTCTCTGATGCTCTTAATGCAAATCAAGAGACCCAGGGTGCCTGTTGCTTTTTCAACGGTATGCTCTCCAGATTGCAGCAACTAAAGATTCACACACCTGAACCCTGAAATCACCAGTGCCCATCTCTTATCTGTGATCTAGGTGGCTAATCTCCCATTATCATTAATAGTCATCCAGCTATCCAACAGAGCCTGAAGAAATACTTTGCTCCGCTTTAGACAAGCATTGAGCAGCCGAATCCCTTCATAGATTTATTATTCTGTACAAAGTCTAATGCCAGTGCTGGAAGCTGGAACTAGATCCTGTTGTCTTCAGCTCCAACTCACCATGTTGCCAGAATACATACCACTATTGTGTTTTCATGGGATATATAACCCATGATGCTTAGGAAGCATGTTGTGAAGTAGATCAGTAAATGCTGGTGTTACATGTTTACAACTGATTAAGGAGGCGAGTATGTTAAATATTGTGATCTGGTGTAGATAACTGCAAAAGAATGTGGAACTTGGGCTTCAAAGCATCTGCCAAAATTGGATGTGTTTGGATGCAGGCACAGTGTCAAAATTACTACCACTGTTACTGCAGAATTAGCTAAGAATCCTGATTAAGAAGTAAAATATACATCCTGTTATTTATAAACCAGGACCGAGGGTAAAGGCAAAATCCGTGTAAACATTTGTTAGTGCTGTGATTTTGAAAAGATAAGGTGAGTAGTCATTCAAATCCTGGTCTCATGCATTCAGATTTAATCCGTCGATACTACCACTTCTTCCTGCAATTTCAGGTTTTGTTGGTTTAAGGGCAAAATTATGCCTTTGTCTTAATTTGGAAACCATATTGCCTCCATAATGAAATCTTTTTAGGAAAGAGTTTACAAAATATTTAAGAATCTGTTTAGCTTGATCTGCAGTTTATAGAGATGTCACCATGATTCAGCACATCATTAACCCTTCATTGTTTCAAAAGGTGAGGGAAGTCAGGAGATGCTCTTCACCCCTTCTTCAAATTGCTGATTAGAGCCTTTCTTTGGTTAAGACAGTTCCTTATCTAATTCATGAACATTCAAATGGATGTTTTTTCTTGATGTGTTGACTAAATAAAATTTGATTTTAGTGTAAAGTGGTGCCTCACATGCTTCCTTATGACACAGGTTTTGTTCCAAATACTGTAATTCCAGACACAGAAACAAAGTAACTTAGGAACACTCCCACTTCTTCTACGTCAGTACTTCAAACTTTTCTGTCTATGTGAAGCAACAGATTTATTCCCAACTTGCGAATTTATTTGTAGCTATTGTATTTTCATCTCAAATCTTCGTTCGCGAAGCCCAGCCATGATGATTGTATTTTCATATTCCTTCTTGGCTTCAAGTTTACAGAACACAGTTAACCAGACAATTCTTTACTTACTACTAGCAAGTGAATAAAAATCTGTCAAGTTGTTAAATTTTTAAAATATTTGACATGTAGGTTGCCTTACAGTTCCCATTCTTTATTTCTGCTTCCAAGTCTCTTCTTATTTGTGTTGGCTTCCTGGCATAATTTTTTATTTCTTTGTATTTATAGACCTTGACATTTAGGGCATTCAGGAAGCCATATATGAACAGTTCCCATTTTGGAGTTAGTTAAAAAAATCTGAAATGTTTTGCAGAAGTATGGCCCAGATACCTCCCCCTGGAAGCACAGCTGCTAAAGAATGGTAGTTGCATGACAGATGCTCCAACACAGTATGTATGAAGTAATGCAGAAGTACTTATTAAAAAAAAATTAAAAAAAAAAAAATAAAACCCTCAGTATATTTTATTTGCTGTATTTCTTTCATATGTGCTGCAAAATATACTTTGATCTGTACAGTATATTTTCAAGTCATATGGTATTGTAAAATACCATCACATGAAAAAAACACACATATAATATATGTAAGTAGCACAGGTATGTCACTTTTTTCCTATCCGATAATAGATTACTATAAGGTTTCAGTCATGAAGTTATACATCCTGGAGTAGTTAAACAAGAATTTTACTACAAAGCAAGTGTATCAGCTATGTGAATATTAAGAAGTCAGATGACACACACAGATAGCTATAGAAGCCTGGATGGATCAATGATGAGCTCTATCAGGTCTGGTTTTTAAAGAGTAAAGCTTTGAAGAAGAAGGCGAAGAAGGAGATATTTTTTGTACAAGGAAATGATTATTCCCATAAGAAGTTTGATCCAGCACTTGTAATATCTTTTCTCTGTTAAGTCACATCAACAATATTGTCTGATAATATTTTCCTAAAAGTAAATGCAGTGTGAGTACTATTAGTGTGATCAAGCTTCCAGCAACAACCCAATGAAAGGAAAAGATGCTTAACAGCTCATTTAACCCTCTTAATAACATTTAAGTGATGATACATGCATTATGAAAAGGTAAAATAATTGTTAAAAATAACATGAGGAAAATATGTCTGTGAACTTTTTTGTTATTTTTTGAAGTCAATCAGAATTATAAGAACTTTCAACATCCTCAGGCTTGCTCTTGTTATTTAAAGAAAAATCAATGGGAAATATAAGGAGCACTAGCATTTAGCTTTTGAAAGAGCATGGTATCATCTGGATGTTGTTTCTAGCCCCACAAATTCACTGACAAATTTTTCATGATAATTTCATCTCAGATATTTCACCAGCAGTTATTCAGGAGAAATGTTTGTGACAAATGTTATTTTTTAGTAAATCCAGTAAAAATTTGGAGACTAAAAAATTTTGACTTTAGCCATGTATGAGCATTAGACATCCGATTAGAACTGTATTTAGCTAATCTGTTAACAGAACTAATACTGCACCTACTAATGATTTGTGCAATGTCAACATATTCACACTGTGCATGTGGCGGTTTTTTTTTGTAGGGCCCATGACTAAGAGTCTTCATATTCTAAAATTCCATTTTCTAATACAGTTAAGTCCTTCAAACAATTTTGCAGTTAATAAATAGTCATCAAAATTATTTGATGAAACACTGATTAAAGAAAAAAAATTGAGAAATTGCTATTGGTACACAGTTTGGAGCAATTTTCAAATCTCCTTAACATTCTACAGGACTATGAAATAACATAAACTGGAACTTTACTGATAAAAAAAAAATGTGGGTTTTGAAAATAAATTCTTTTGGTGAAAGAGTGTGCATATCTTGTAAACCTTTGGTATTTTAAGTATGGTTTTATAGCTCTGTCAGGCTATTCAGATAGATCACTGAGGCAAGTGATTAAAACTGATGCGTGCAGTTTTAATCATCAGGGCATACCTAAAATAATAGTCAAAGATTATTCCTAGCAGTCCTCCAGTTCTCCTTGAGGGTTCTAGTCATGTTCCAGATTGATATTTGCTGCTCATTTCTGTATTTGATGCAATAAACAGAGGAGCACGTGCACTGCATAGCCAGGTGGTGATTAGTTTACAGAGAAAGGAAGACAGATGCCATTTAGCCAATGACAGACTTCTGGATTCCTCAGAAAATTAGTGCACATACCACAATGAAGAAAATGAAACACCAGACTGCAATGGTATAATTGCAAAGAAACTAGAATGGAAAGGACGATGACAAGAATAATTGTCAAAATGAAATAGAAGTATGTAAAAAGTCTAATTTGCAACATATCTATCTGGCCTATAGCACAAAAAGATATCCACTGTCTGACTGAATGTGTCTCACTGAACCTTGACTGTGTTTCCACTAGCTATCAGTGAATAACTGTGATTAGACAATGTCTGTTCTACATCCATCTCAGACTGGTATAGTTCCAGATAGACCTAATTTCCTTAAAAAGAAAAGCAGCTTGTGCTCCCCGATGTCTCACTGTGATATTCACTACTGCAGAGCAAGCACCACTGAATGATGCGCTTCGGAAGCTCTAGGTCTTCTTATAGGACCAGAGGCTTCAGTGCCAGGCACTTGACTTACATCTTTCTCTTACTGCAACCCTCAATAATTTTTTCTCATAGAAGATTTATGTATTCAGAGCAATTACAGAAAAGGCTTCTTGATGAAAAACAAATAAACAAAAGAGAAACACTTGTTAGTGTGGACGTACAAAGAATTTACGGCAAGACTAGTTACCATATGAACCATTAATTACTCCTCTGTAAGTTCACACTTCCTTACTTATTTAAAAGCATATGTTTTAAGTTTTTGTAGGTTCTTTTATGCAGCCATCAAAACAACTTTGTAGTTCTTCCTTTAACTTGTCACAAAATTTCAACACTTTTGGTGTTAAACCTGTTTTCATAAGTGCTTCTATGGTTTACAACTAACTAGTAACTTGTTAGAAGGTAAATCTTACTGCAGACCCTCTTTTCCCCTCATCATCTCATTTGTGATTAATTCTGCCAGTTAATTTCTCCCAGCACCTTCTATATTCACCTCATTTCCTCTGCAAAGTCCATCTTCAAGTTGAATTGAACTGCCTTTCTGGGTCTCAACGTGTGGCAAGGGGAGATTCCTGTAAGCTGCTCTTGTGATTATGCTAATAGAACTAGAGAATACAGAGGAAAAAAAAATAAAATCTCAGTTTAGTCCATTCTGGTGAAATGTATTGGATCACAAGTCTCATTAGCAATTTAAAGTTTCAGGTAATCTCAAGTTATTTTTGTTCTTTTATCTTTCCTAAACCATGTAATAATATGCATATCAAAACTCATAACCTATTGTAAGGAGTAGATCTAGGGGAATTCTGGAGATGCCAGGTTTCCCATCCAAAATTAAAAAGACTTAATCCACTTAGGAGATGACTTAAAGTTATTTTCTCCATTTTATAGATGAGTTCCTTCAATGCATTTCTCCTGTATCACAAAAATTTGCAAGTTTAGTTTTTGTTATTTAATTCAGACAGCAACCAATCATTTTTTAATTTCAGGCTAGATTCCACAGATGAGGCAATAGATTTCCCTAATGTGATACTTTCTATTGTTAGTTGTAACATTAGATAAGCAACTTGAATACAACACAACAAACCTGTTTTGATTTATTGTCTACAGTAGAGGACCAAAATTTTTTTAGTAAATAGAAATAGAGGGAAAAGGAAAAAGAAAAAGCTGAAAGGAAAATAAAATCCCTTGCCATTAATTTGGTGAGTCAATTCATGATCTGGTAAGACGGCATTCACTGTAGCTGCTAATGTATTCTGAAAATGAACAAGCACACCAGGCCTGATCCAGGGCCAAGGGAAGCTACAGATGGTCCTTTAGTAAGATGACATGGGATTAAATCTAACAGATATTTTAAAGCTAAGATGGAAAACTGGACATGGGAAAGACAAATGTAAAATTCATTATATTATCCTGTGAGGGATTTCTTGTTTTTTCTAAGAGGTCAACAGAGCTTGATACTTTATAAAGTGCAGGTCAGAAAAATAGGTATGGGTTTTGATGTATGACTGGAAGAAGAGAAAAGGAAGAGAAAGCAGATTAACAGACTCTCTGAAACAGTGCTAGATCACAGAAGGATTAGGGGAATGGAAGTGACTTCTTCATTTTGGCTTCAATGAAATAAAAATGCTGCATCACTGTACTGTTTCTGAGTCCTCCTTTCAGTACTCTTTCATTTTTGTTAAGTTCTCCATTTGGTCAAATTCACTCTGTCTTGGCTTGTTTCTGATCAAGTCTTTGTCTACAACATGCTGGTTTGGGCTGGGTTTTATGGATGGCATCTACTTCTGCCTAATATTTCTTCACTTCTTGGAATTTCAGTTTTTCTCATTGTAAGGTAAATGTCTAAAATAAATGAAATCAACATCACTGGAAGCTCACATATTGGCTAAAAGGGAGGATTAGGCACCTATAAGATCTAAACTTTGATTATGTGTGTCTGGCCAAATCTTTCTCAAACAAAATATGTGAAAGACAGTACATCCCCTTCTGAAAATGTAGTAGCTAAATAAAATATAATAATGCTAATAGTACTAAAAATTATAATAATGGTGATAATACTACTACTAATAAAATTATAACTTCCTGCAAATTCTATTAAATGCGTTCAAGAGAATCTATCCTGCAGAAAAGCTTAAAATGCCAATCAAGGCACATTGCTGGCTCATGTTCATCTTGATGTCCACCAAGATCCCTAGGACCTTTTCTGTCAAGATGTCTTCCATCTGGGTCAACCCCAGCATACATTGGTGCATAGGGTTGTTCCTCCCCAGATGCATGACTTCTCACTTCCCTTTGCTGAAATTCAGGACCCCCTTTTTCCAGTCTGTCAACATCTCTCTAGAAGGCATCATGACCCTGTCATATCAGCCATTCCCCTCAGTTATGTGTTAGAAAACTTGCTGAGGGTACACTCTCCTCTAACATCCAGCTCATTAATGAAGATGTTGAAGGGGACTGGACTTAGTATTGCTACTTGGGGTACACCTTTAGTTACTGGCCTCCACCTAGATGTTTTGCCACTGATCACCATAGAGCTTGACCATTCAGTTAATTTTTAATCCATCACACTGTGTTCTCACCAAGGCCATACATCAACAGCCTGTCATCAAGGATTTTATGGAATCAAAAAAATCCCTGCTGAAATCAAGACAGGCAACATCCCTGCTCTTCTCTCATGTACCAGGCCTGTCAATTCATGTTGTCAGGTTGGTCATGAATGACTTCTCCTTTGTGAATGTTGATTGCTCCCCTTTGTGTCATCCATATGCCTGGAAATAATTCCCAGGAATAAGTGTTCCACAACAGACATTCAGGTGAGGCTGACCAGCCTTCATTTTCATGGTTTCTTCTTGACTTTTTTGAAGAAAAGAGTAAGCGCTGTTTTTCTCCAGTCCTCAGGCACTTTTTCCAATCATCATGATCATTCTTCACAATGACATCTGCCAGATACCTTTGCACTCATGAGTTCACCCCACCAGGGTCTAAGGACTTAGATGTGTCCAATTTGCTTACATATTCTGTAACCTGATGCTCTCCCATCAAGGGTAAGTCTACACAGCTCCTGGCTTTCCCCCTGGTCATCAGTGCCTGAGCTTTCTGAAGGTTAGTCTTACTAGTAGAGCTTGTCATGGATCCACATTTCCCACAGTTTTCCTTTTACCACTTAGCCATGCAGAGAAGTCTTTCCTTTTGCCTTTGACAACTCTTAGAAAATTTAAATTCAGGTGAGCTTTGGCTTTCCTAACCACATCTCTGCATGCTTGGACAGTGCCTCTGTATTTTCCTGTTGCCTATACCTGCTTCCACCTTCTGTATGCTTCATTTTCACATGCAAGCTTGCCCAGGAGCTCCTTGTTCATCCATGCAGGCCTTCTGGTCATTTTGCCTGTCTTTCCCATGGAGCTTGTAGCCCCTCCAGCTAGGCAAATGTTCAGAGATCAGCACTGCAATGCAGTAGTTTAAGGAAGTGAGCATCAAAGATCCTAACTGCTTACGGGAATAAATTCTAGGTAGTCACAAGTAACACAGCAAGTGCGTTCACGTCCCACACAACATACACATATTTTGTGACAGTTTTATATGCTGTAAAGAGCAAATGAGTTATCCTAGTTTAGCTGAGTTATTGCTAAAGATAATTATAAAAATTAGCAAACATACCATACATAGTTTCTCTCAGCTTTCTCACTTAGCATTTAATGCCTTTTTTATTTTGTATGGCCAGGTAGATTTCCATGATCTGTGAGATATGAATGAGAGGAACAGGAGTGGTAGAGGGGAAACCTTGTTTTGCATGCAGTGTGTATGAAAATTATATAAATCTATCACTACTCTTGTGCAGAGAAGACATCATTTAAAGTCCATATATATACTACTAAAAATTAGATAATAATCAGAGAGTATTATTCTAGAAATATAAAAGGTGCCAGCCATTAAGGGGTTTTTAACCCTGTGAAGTTTTAGTTCCTTATTCTCTCAGTTTGGAGGTCTTAGAGGAAGAACATGTATAAAAGTATACAAATTTATACACTCATCTAACATTAAAATTCCAGCATAAAAATACAATCCAGGAGGACAGGATTTCTTTATATTTCAGAAGAAAAGATTCAGCATTTGTGTGATGGTGTCGTACTTTTCACTGACAATTACCTATATAGCATATTTATTTTATTTGTAAGCATCTCTTAAGTGTTTGGATAGGATTCAGCTGACTGCACATCAGAATCTATAGCATAGATGTCTACATCTTTGTTAATAAATGTTGGTCTATTTATAGTTAAAGAAAAGAATCAGACATTTCTAGAAAGTGATTCATCTTGTCCCAGAGTAGACATCTACATTTAGTGAAAACTGTCACTCCTGTTTCTCTCATCAGTGTAGAGAGAGCTCAGGATTATTAGGTCATGTGTAGACACCCACAGTCAGATGCAGACATTTAAAGTCAAGGTAGTGAAGATTTCTGTGCTCATCCTCTATGCAAATGAGCTAAGTGTCAGGAGTTATTGTGTGACTTATCTCAGTATTGACTGTTCCAAATTGTATGATATCCCTTTATATTAATGGTGTGCAAATTTAAGACAGGGAGTCCTAAATTGCAAAAAGTCAACAAGGCTACACTTTCTTTTATAGCTTTTCTGTCCTTTTGCCTCATACTAGACTGGGGCAGTAGCAGGTAAGAATGCTTGTGCCCAGAGGATTATGGAATGAGAGTTCAGGAATATATGTGAGGGTTTCACTACCAGAGCTCCCCAGGTTTAAAACCTTCCTGAAAGCCAAAACCTTAAAGAAAACTTTTGGTCTTTATCCAATTTGTGAAACTCCTTGTTTACTTTATTTTTATAAAAGCCTTCTCATTTCCTTCATTTCACCATTCTTGCAAATTAAAAACTTGATTTTCAAGTTCATTCAAAGACACCATACTTTCAAGGTTTCAGGATTTCAATATAAGTTCAAGTACTTGATCTCTAAGACTTTATTCAAATTGTGGGATGTGAAAATATTTCTGATCTCACAAGTCCATATCCACACACCTGCCATGTCTCAGCTGAATCTTGGATATATATATAAAATTATCCTTTTCTTTCTGGTCTCAACAATTCCTGCCTTGTTGTTTTGGGGTTTGTTTGGGGTTTTTTTGAGGGGGGTGGTTTGGGATTTTTTTGGAGGGTGTTTTTTTATTTTCTGGAAAGGTGTAAGATCTTGTGTGTAAGTTAGATGGGAATCCTAATGCAGCTCAGTTTAGTACATGTAATCTGATGGATTACATTTTTCAGATGTTCCACAACATACATTTCTAGACCTGGTTTCATGATTAAAAGCTTAAGCAGGTTTGTGGTGGGTAGAGTCATCTCAATGACCTCCCAGAATAGAATGTTATTTTTTATTTTGAGAAATGATACACAAGACAAGTACAGCTCAGAGTTGAGGGCAAGGAGCGCAGAAATATGCATCACTGAGTTATCACTGTGGGGAGAGCTGGCTAGACAGAGCTCAGTTACACAAATTACATTTAGACAGGTCTTACACCTAGGGCTTCTCAGGAGGACTTGTCAGGTAAGAAAAGAAAATACTGGCATGATTCTCAATTGTTTCTTATTTGTTAGTGGTCACTCTAACTCAGTGTGACAAGAGAATGTCGGCAAGTAGGTGTGACTGAGTCCTGTCTGACTGAAAGGGGATATGTTTGCACAACTGCATAAGAATGAATACCATTACCAAGAGACTGCAGAATGTGTATAAATTAGGGCACTGAGCTATGGAAAAAGGTACAGGTCCAGTGCTGACTGGCCCCAGATCTTGTGTGTGTTTCGGTTTGAATCCATGTTTAAAAATAACAGGAGAGTGTACATTGGAAGCATATATTACTCCATCTCCCAGAAAAGCCCTAAGGAACTGTGTATGTTTACAAGATTCCATCAGTTATACAGTGACTTTTTCTGACTAAGTAGTACAAGAAGTGACTCTGCAGCCTATATTATTATTTTTTTTAATTAAATTTGATAGTGATATAGAAATATGAACATTTAATGGCACTGATTCATTAGCTCAGCTAGAGGAGATACATTTGTGGCTTTGCAACATCAAAACAGTTCTATTTTTCCATTAATTAATGTGTAGACATTTACAGTACACCCACATATAAGTGGCAGCAAACTTCTGAGGCCTTTATATGTCCTAGAATATTTGTGCATTTTGTCTGGTAAGGAATATTGACAAGTGCCAATGGGTGCAGTAAAAGAAATTGACAGTATAAAGCCAGCCTTTCTTCTTCACTGTCTGTGGGGATTAGAGAAACAAGGCACTGAACACAAGAGAGGATTTTTTCTTTCCTGATGTAATAACTCTATGTAAATGATGTTTCAGGTAGCCTAGTGAAATTGGCATCTGAAATGGAAAGGAGGTAATTTAAAATCTAGATATGAATAAATTCACAGCATCTGATACAGAATGCTGTGACTAAGTGTTTAACTTTCAAATAACCATAATTTAATGTAAAGGTTTTAAATTAAATGAATACATTTTTAGGGCATGGTGTGGATCTCAGGATTTCCAACTCCCGCCCCAAAACCAGCCATTAGAACCTAAGCTTCCAATTAATTTTGAGCTGCATGCAGTACAGCACTGGTTTAACAATTCTGAACAGAAAGGTTTGAAACTAGATAACAACCTGTGGGCTGTAAACAGGGTAGGCTTAACTCTTACTGATTTTAATGTGGTCTGATCAAGCGGACTATAAATGAAAGACTCTGCTCTAGCTTGCCCACTAATTTGAATTGTGCTCATTTGACTTATTTTCAATACCAGCATTATTACCTAAACATTTATAGTATCATAAATGAAGAATGAAGACTATCCTGAAAGATCTATGGTGGTTTTTTTTCTTAAACTAAATATGCATGAAAAGAATATTCCAAGAGATGAAATGGAGACTTTTGTAGAAAAAAAAAAGGCTGCTCTCTTACACTTTTCCCTTATTGTTTATGAAATTTCCACTAATTGCCTATTCAACCAACCTTTCCCTGACCCCTTTANTGCCTATTCAACCAACCTTTCCCTGCCCCCTTTTTTTTTTTTCTTTTTTTTTTTTTTTTTTTTCTTTTTAACCACATGTGTAAGGTTGCTGGTCAGATGGATTGTGTTTAATGGTAGCTGAGGGACAGGCAAAGTTTGGATGGAAGAAAGCTGAAAATTAAAAAAATGACAACAATCTACCTTAAAAATATTTCAGAACCTAGGAGGAAGTGTGCTGATAGAGTCAACTGTGTGGGGAAAGTTTTTAAGGCTGCCATCATTGGCTAGATTTATTCTTATTTACTGCCAGCAATAGTTACTGTGCTACTATCAGCCACACTGTAGATATTTCCTTGGTCAGCCCTTCCTCCTTCACCTGGTACAAAAACCACTTTTGCAGGGTGAGATACTACAGTACCATAAGACTTTTTGTGAAGCCAAAACATCACTAATTGTGTCCTTTCCAGTGACATATAATTTTGCTGCTACATTACCAAACCGTTCACTGTGAGGCGAATGTGAAGACAAAAGCAGTAAGTGTGGGGATGGGCACCCCAATATGGGGAGCTCCACGGCTTCTGAGTCAATAGGCTACATTTGAGGTGCTGCCTCACCACTCTGTATGGCTGTTGTTCCCACACTGCCCCAGTTGCTGCTTCCATTGTCATTTCATTGTCATGAAAGCACTGTCTAATGAAAGACAACTTCCACAAGAGTTTTCTTGCAGGAGGAGCAGCTCCAGCTGGTGTCCCGGGGTCTTGGGAGTGAAAATGCAAGGCAAAATGCTGACTGCGAGGAGGGAACAAGTTTGGTGAAGGAATGGGCAAATCCCAGGTTCTGGCTTGAGGCTTTGTCCAGTTGCAGTGCTGGAGACAACTTTCCATGATCACAAAGGTGGTGGGATGTAGAGATAAGGGTCTTTGGAGACTTGCACAGCAAGATGGATGAGGAGACTGCTGTGAGGCTGCTGGTAGAGGGTGTGGTTCTGGCAAGATTACAAATCAGGAACACATATATCTCAAAATGATCTTATTTGCCTGTGAAACACAGATGGAAGAATAAAATGAAATACATAAGGAAAGATAGTATAAAATTAAACAAGCAACTGCCTGCTCAGTTCTACTCTTCTCAGCAAAACAGGTATTTAAACAAAGCCAGGCAGATGCTCAAGTTTCTCACTGAGCAGAAAATATTTTGCATTTTGACACCTGTTTTGATCTATACAGGCACAGCAGGCTATTAAATAACATATGAAAAACACAGACAGTACAAAAATGGAAAAAAAAATCAATGGATAAATTTAATTTTTATTTACTCATATGGCATATCAACATTTTCTGAAACAAAGCCAGCTTTTGGTTCATTTTCTTTCCATATGAAATGAAATGTTACTCCATGACCACTAGAATTAATGCAGTCTCCTATCCTGTGGTTTTATAATCTTTGAGCCATCAACCATCTCATGATAACAATAGTTCCATCTCCTTCTGTGTGCTCCCTGGTTAAGAGACAATCCCGGGCTCATCTGGGGATAAACCTGTGATATTCAGCTGAGCAGTCTTTACCTGCTAATTAGTCATACCTGGCAGTGGAGCTACTGCTCTCAATCTTTCTCCTCTGACAAGATACTGGTATGCCTAGAAGTTATAGAATGTAATTAACTCTGAGTCATCCACTCCCTCTTCTTGGAGTTGGTTTTGGTTGGTTGGTTGGGTTTTCTTTACTTATTTTATTAAAAATTGCCCAGTATGCCAGGAAATTACTTAGGGAAACTGACAACGAAGATTAATAAACAGCACAGTGTCCTAAGTTTATAGCTTTCCAAATGAAAAATTTCAGTTTGGGCATGTTTGGTGTTTTTTTGCTTTGTTTTGGTTTTGTTTGGGTTTTTTTTGGTTGGTTTTTGTTTTGTTTTGGTTTGGGTTTTTTTGGAGGGGGGGGTAGGGGGAATGTATGTTTGTTTGTTTTAATGAAAAACATATTTCTGTTGAAGTTTTTTATCATGAGTACTTGATCCTGAAAGTCTCCACTCTTCGCTACAGTCTATTAAACTCTTAGTTCTTTTGAAAATTAGGCAGTTTCTTGTCATCTGGCTCATAATGCAGTTGCAACACAAGAAACTGTTTGCAAAAGCCTTTCATCAGAACCATCCTAAAAAATATAAACATTTGTTAATAAGTGGAGAACAAATTGTGAAAAAAAGCAAACAAACAAACAAATATACAGAGTGGATTAATTGCCTAGATTAGTCAAAGCAGATAATTAATTTGGCCAACATAACTACGGTCCCCAGTGAGCTTTTGGCCAAAAAAGCTCAAAGAGTATTTTTAAGCTTACCAAGTGTGCAATGGGATACAGCCATTCCAGGGGCAGGACAGCAGCTTTTGCTTCGAGACAGCAGGTCTACTTGCAGGCTTATGCAAACATGCAGGGCACTGCTTCCCTTTAGTCAGGAAATGTGGGAGGCATCTTTGTCTTGTGACCATGACCACTTCCTGCTCTATCCTGAGCTTTCTTTGGAGATTCATATGTAATCCTAACCCAGCCTGACCCTGACTTCATTTGACTTGTGAAAACTCATGAAGGATTGTATACTTGCCCTACATGGCATCATTTCAGTTTACAGTAATCTACATAAATCCCAGTGAAAGAAAGAATGCTTGTTGTCTATCCAGTTAACAAACAAACAAAAAACAACAAATCCAAAACCAGAGTAACACGGGTTATTTAATTTAAGAGTGTTTTCAAAAATATTTATGGACCACTAGTTGGTCATGTTTAAAAAATTCTCACAAGAAAGCAGCATTGGCAAAGCAGTTTTGCTGATATCATTATATCACATATCACATTTATATTTTTAATTTTTCTTGAATGCATATAGTATACCTTATTTATTTATTAGGATAGAGGTGATCCATAATTTCTAAGAAAACTTCTTAAATGTTAAAAAAATGTGAATAGTACTGGGATTGCATGTGATACAAATCCATCCAGTAAATTAGAAGATTGTGTAGAGACAAGTCATACAAAGTTTGTTTACTTTGTATTCTTGGACTACCATTCTTAAACCAGCATTATTAGAACATGAAATAATGAAGGTAATTAACTTCTGATGCTATTAACTGATAGAATTTACAATATTTCCCAGGTTTCAGAGCAATTATTGGTTTTTCAGGCATCACTGAGCATTGATTTAAGGTGTTCTAAACTTCCACTACAGATGTTTATTTGCTTTTAAGACTAATCCTTTAATTGTGAATATATCCATATCATTTTTGTGTATGAAGCTCTGCAGAATCCCTCTGTTTTTCTGTTGGCAGAAATGAAAACATTTTTTTGACCCACATTCTTTCCAGTTTATAGACTAGTCTGTATTTCACTATCATGAAAACACTGGTCTACAACCAGAACAGGAAATTTCACATACAGCTCTCTCTCTAGAGTGCAGCAATCATAATGGTTTCGTTATCCTCAGATTCTATGTGCAGCGACTGGCCCTTTCAGGAAGGGATTGGGTTTGTTGCTTAGCGTGTTCCAGTTGACTGTAATAGCTCAATATCTATACATATTTCCTAAGCTTGCAGGCTTACTTTCATAGTAGATCTCCATTTGCCTACCACAGCAGGAAGTTAAACCAGGTTCCTTGTAATTGGTTTATTTCCTTAGGGCTAAATTATGGTTTCTACATTTCGAAGCACAGGGGGATGACTAGCAGACTTGACTTTTAGCTGTGAAGAAGGAGGTGTTATGACTGGAACATGTTACTGTAGGAAGTGAACTTCAAAGTGCAACGGAGGAGAAGTGCCAAGCGCCCTTTTGACAGACACCTTAACCACAACATAAATAGACCTCCCACTTAACTAGAGTCACAATAAGAATGAATTATATCACAGGATCACTGTGCTCTCACTGTGCAACTGCAGAATCCTTGCTTTCCCAATACACTATAGATACAGATTTACATACTTACAGACTTTGTCTCGATTTCTCGATGGCAGATATATCACTGGCAATATGACCAAGCTGGAGCACACATACCCAGGCAAGCTGACACACAGTATTTTTTAAAAATTGCATTTGGTTTTGCTGGTTTTCCTTAGAAAACACTGTCAGCATAATAAGAAAGGAGACACTCACATTTATTTAGCCTCATCAAGAAAAACATTACAAAATGAGCAAAATTGAACAAAGATGTAGGTAGTTCTGTCTTGTTTGTAGTTCTGTCTTCTTTGTGTATACTGCTGATTTTCTTTACAAAGTCTTATTTCCTTTGATGTCTTTTATTTAAAAGCTCAATTTGTACTTTCTATTAATAACATTTCTGTAGTCTGTTAGAAGGTTTTGATTGGGTTTGTTTAGACCTGTTTCATGATTTTGAGAAATTATTTCATAGCAAGCTAATTTTTTTTCTTTCCTGGTGGTTTTAAAAATTGCTATGAGAAAATGCAGCTTGGTTCATAATGTAAGTTATTTTAATATATTATATTTTCTTAATTTTAGTTTTCATTTTTGAGAAACCAAAAGAAGTAAAAACTACATTTTTGAAAAGCAGTTAGAAAATGTGACACAGTGGAAAAAATCTATTTTGACATAATATCACCATTTGAAATTTGTAGAAATATAGTAAAATTTTGACAAGTAGAAGTATTTGGTAAATACAGAAAAACATATTTTCTGTAGTCAACAATTTCCAGTGGAATATACTTTTTTTTCATTTCTTCCTTTTTTTTTCAGATGGAAAAAATAGATGAATTTTTTTCAGATATAAAAAAAATACATGTTTTTTTCCTTCATTAGTCTCTCAATTCATTTCAAACCAACCATTCTGAAGGTGAAACTGCTCTATGAGTTGAAGAGAGATTGTTGATAAGTTCTTACATTGCTGAGAAAAGATATACTGATAAGGTTAAAATTGTGCAATTCACTCTTCCTAACTGGGACACAGTTATTTATAGGTGAAACAAGACTTTAGGTGAATAAAAATATTTTTGATAGAGAGAATTAACACATCACTGATTTGAGACAACTTTATGCAATTGTAACTGCAGTCATGCTGTGGCAGGTACCCTTTCTCTTTTTTTCTTTGTGTGTGTGGAAGTTTGCCTAACTTAAAAATGAATTATCACAATAACTGTAATTACTTTTGTATGGAAACTAAACTTGACAAATATGAGCCTGAAAAAAGCATCCTCTAAATGAGCATTTACATTTTGGGAAGTACCTTCAGAAACAATCTAGACCTTTTTCACAAGGTAAAGGAAAGGTATGCCCCATCATGCCTTTATAAGATACCCAGACGAGAGAGTTGGAACCTCCTCCAAATCAGGCATAAAAGATGTTTGAACTTAGGTGTTTTATCTTCATACCTCTCAGCAGTCACTTTTCAGGTTAAGTTTGATTTAGATTTTCAGGTTACATTATCCATAATNCCAAACAACAGCAACAACAACAACAAAATAAAATTAAAAAAAAGGTGACTTCTCCATACCAGAATCCCTGCAGCCATAATGATTTTGCAGTGTTTTTTAAAAAAGATAGGGATTCAAAGTCTCCAACCTACATGCAGTCTACATGACTGCTTAGATCAGTAAGTCAGAAGTCACTGAAATTTTGCAAGTCTTTGAGAGGTAAATGGGATCAGAGTATTAAGGAAAGGTCCTATTAAGTCTTGAGAATCCAGAGAGGTCCCAGCTGACTGAAAGCTGGTGATTGTTGCCCCAGTTTTCAAGAAGGACAAGAAGCAGAACCCCAGAAACTACAGGGCTGTCAGTCTCACTTCAGTTATGGAGAGGACTATTCTGTGAAGTATTGAAAAACACCTGAAAGACAAGGCAGTCATTGGTCACAGCCAGCACAGCTTCATCAGAGGAAAGCCCTGCTCATCACACTTGATTTCCTTCTATGACAGGGTAACCCACCTAGTTGATCAAGGCAAAGCTTTTGATACTGTCTCACACAGGATCCTTCTGGACCAAACGTCCAGCCCACAGCTGGATAAACACATCATGAGGTGGGTGAACAATTGGCTCACGAGTTGAGCACAGAGGGTAATAGTGAATGGAGTGACATCAGACTGGTGACCTTTCACTAGTGGGGTTCCACAGGGCTCCATCTGAGGCCTTGTGCTCTTCAACATCTTCATAAATTACTTGGACACAACATTGGAAGGGATCCTGAGCAAGTTTGCAGATGCCACAACACTGGGAGGAGCTGCTGCTTCCCTCAAAGGCAGGGAGGCCCTGCAGACAGACCTTGACATATTAGAGGACACTGTTTTTGAGGCAGTTTTACAACTCTTGCAAATAATATATAAGAAAGATCTTGAGCACAAACATTCAGACAATAGTGATAGTTCTGACTCCAATCTCATCTCATACTTCTTCTTAACACCTGTTGTTGTTCTTCATCCAGATCCAGAAGATTTAGAAAGATTCATCTTTCCCCAGAATAGGCAATAATCCTGAAAGTGTTTTGGCACATAGCCTGTACACTGAGTGAAATCATATGGGCCTGCTTGCAAAACCAAAATTGTAACTTCTGCAAGTTCATCTTATAATCACAGACTTGGGGGCTATGTGGACAGAAGTATATGTTTGTCCTCTGATATTTTGCACAGTAAAGACTTTCTTTTCACAAATGAATTCATGGCAGTTTTATGGTTCATAGTGTACTATTTGTGTGGAAGGCTGCTCAAGTTGCTGTTTGGGCAGTTAGAGTTACTAGAGCCTGTGAAAAATCATTTATTTAATGGGATGTTTTTAGACCTGCTTATTCATAAAGAAGGATAACATCAGAGCTGTTGTCCGAACAGATTGACTGCAGGTTTGCATTTAGGCATCATTATAAATATTGACAATGTTTTGTAAAGCTGCTTGAAATTTGTGTCCTATGGTAGAAAGACATACTTCTTTCAGAAAGGAAACAAAACTGGGAAACTATCATTAGGTTCAGATACAATATGATGTGCCTCTTTTATGCCCAAATATTTCAGCTCTAATAGGAGTTCCTGCTGCACATACCATATAAATTAGAAAACAAGGTTTTCATCCTTTCTCTCAATACTTGTCTGTCATCTCTACTGATGAAGCATTACCACCCCAAAACCTGAAAAATTTATTTCTTTAAAAAATAAAACTTTGTTTAAAGAAGACTGCAGGAGGATGAAGCAGTCTCAGTTTCCTAATGTTCAGAAGACATTCAAGATGTGCATTTGGCTCCAACATTGTTCCAGCTCCCTTACCAGGAAAATGGGAACATTAAAAGTAATTACAGAATTCCCGCAGCTCCCACTGACAGCAGAATCATATTGTATCCCTACTCAGTAAACAGAGACTAAGAAAGTGCCTTGCAGAGCTCCCAGTCAAAAGAGACAAGACAAACTGAAAGCAGGACAAAGCTCTTTGGTTTGTCATAATTGTCATTTTTACTACCAAAAGGATAACAGTACCATAATTAGTAAAACCACAGAAGAGAAAATATGCTAACAAGACGCTTGGAGAGGAAAATGAAGGGCCTAAGTAAGTTCAAAGAGAATATTTTTTTACATTTTAACCATTTGCCACCAATGTTTTATGAAAACAGCCCTTTTGTTTAAAATATTTCAGGAAAAAATAGAGAATATGCCTTTCTATTCTCTTACTTGAATGAAATCAGAGTGTAAAACAACAACTCTCTTAAGGGAATTTCATAAGTTCTTGACTCAAAATGCCTAAAACAATTTGTTTAAATGGGTGGAAAATCAGATACTAAAGCTCCCTGTCCTTTCATGCCAGAACTCAGGTTCAGACTTGAGTTTTCATCCCTGATAACCTATATTAGACACCAAAAGCCCGACAACAAACAAAGTTTTCTCTCTAAATATTTAATATGTGTACTTATTCTTGAGAAAATATATAGTTTTTCTATTAGAGCACTTCAGGCTTCAGAAATGTTGTGTGTCTCTTTCCAGAGACTGTCTGAAACCTGATCCCAAAAAGTCAGGGTAGTTACCAGAAGGGGAAAATATTTCAATATTATTTTTAAATCTTCATTGGAGATTTTTTTTTTCTGATCTTCACCTATTATGCATTGAACTAAAAAAAATGTCTTATTAAAGTTCCATTCTTCCTTCTGAACTTCAGTGATCTTTCATTACACTTCTTTTTTTCGAGTTTGCTTGCTGTGGTTCATTCCCAGTACAATATGTATTTGTTCAAATATGAGGGGAAAAGGAGAAGGTCCCTTCTGTTTTAGTGTTTTTGTATAATGAAGACACTGCTGTCAAGGCTAAATTGTTTATTATTGTGTTGAGTCAGTCAGTCTTGGATTTGGGATCCTTTTTCTTGTGATAAGAATATTTACATAGGAGGCACCCCCTTTGTTATGGAAGTACCTGCCCAGTCTTATACACACTGAAAAAAAAAAACCAAAAAAAACCAGGCAACAAAAACTCCAAACATTTCTCAGTGGTGACTCAATATCACTCCTTAGTTGTGGGGTTTTATGCACTTTCTAACTTTCTGGAAAAGAAACCTGACAGGGAACATGAGAACACCCCTCTGTTCCACCTCACAGACTGCATAGTTGTAAATTGTGAGCAATTCTATATTATCTGAAAACACTGTCTCTTCTACCCTAAGAGAATTCCTTCTGGGGCATCCACAGAATGAGTGTTTGTCAGATAATGGGAGGGTGCCCCCAACCTTGTTTTCACCTGCCAATGCAGGTCTTCATTTTATTTGATCCCTGAGCTTGTTTCATCCTCCTGGTGATATCCAAAACACCTTGAGCTGCCCAAGACTGCTGAATAGGCATCATTATTCAACCAAAACGGGTTACATAACACCTCAGGTTTCTAGGTGTCAAGACTATCATCCTCCTGTATGCCTGGAGCACTGGAAGCACGTGGTTCTGTATTTTCTTCTCGCATGTTCCCAACCACATAGCTGCATGTCACATGTAGTTAAAACGTGCAGAGGTAGCAAATGCACACTTACCTGTATTTATCGATGGAAGCATTCTCCATTACAAAACACATCAGATAACTGGCAATGTTCTGCTCCTCCAAAAGTCTGCCTCTGAATGCTTAGGCTCTTGAATTTTTATATTGAACTTCATTTTTTGTTTGTTTTTTTTCTCACTATTGAGAACAAAACCTTTAAAAACTGGGCATCCTCTAAATGCTTCTCATACAGAAATTCTGGTGCAAGCTCTGCCCAAGCCCACACACAGACCCTAAAGCCAGAACTGTCTGAGATACTTCAGGTTTGCTTCACAGACACAGATTCATTGTATGGAGTGTTTTCAGCTATAAGGTGCTGTACAGGCAAATTCATGGGCAGATGTTCAAAGACACTTGCCACAAATCTAGTGTTTTCTGAATGATTTACTAAGCTCATACCATTGATGTAGACTTCTCTGGGGCTTCTGGACGTGTGGCAGCTTCTCAGACCTATTGTAGATGCTTAATTACATTTTGTCTGCTAGTTTTAGCAAAATCTCTGTCATTCTTGGAGGAGGAGAGAACAGGAAAAAATGAAAAAAAGAAAATCCATTAAAACAAACCACAGAAAACCTTGGAAGTAAAAAAAAAACAAAAAGATTTGTTCTGTACTGTGCCGAGGTTAATGCATTTTCTACCCTTTCTTGTAAATGCTCTCAGTATATCCTTATCTTTGTATCCAGCACAAGGAACCCATGCCACAGTCCTCTCTCATCTTCCATATTTTCTTTTCCTTTACCAATAACCCCCAACCCAATATAATCTTATTGAGAGGTCTTGAATCTTGCTTTAAACTCTATTGTAGTGGTTTCTGAACAAAAAAAAAAAGTTTGCTTAAATTGTTAGGATAAAGGAGATTGCAGCGGGAGGCACTGATAGGATGAGATGAGCCAGCTGGCAGATTTTATTGTAACTGAGGCAAACACCAGATTCAATATAATCAGCCAGGAAACTAGAGCAGCCCTTGAAAACTCAGGACATTCCCAGAAATAGTAACATCTGGTCATCATAAAGATTACATTGGTGGATTCCAGTTATATTTGAGATAGAAGCTCTGTAAGGCAAGCACTTACAACAATTGTTTCATTTCTTTCTACTTTTTTCTTTTTTTCCTGCAGTACTTGAACAGCTTAAATAGGAAACTTGATCTTTGCTGGGTACTTTGCCATTGTCTGCTTCACAGCAAATTTCCTCTGAAGGTCTGACTTGGGTTTATTTGCTGGAGTTTCATTTCCCTGTAAAACCTGCCCTGCAACATGGAGAGGAAATTAAGGTACTGGTCTTTCCACTTTTCCTCTTCATCACTTTCCCTTGTGGTAAGAAACACTGATTAAAAAGAAAAAGTTTATTTTGCTAAAGTGAAAATCAATAGCATCAGTCAAGTATCTGCTAAAAATAAATAAATTATACCTCTCTTTGGCTGCTATCAACTACCTTTTCTTTTCAGGACCTGCAAAGAAGATGTAGTAACAACTCTCTCTGGCCTACCTGCCCTAGTCCTAATAACTTTGTGGTACTAAATTAAGCCTGGAATTTATTTATTTACTCTAGAAATTCTGCTAACTTGATTGCTTTTTCAGTATAAGACTGCACTTGTTCGTAACTAAGTAGCACATTGTGCCTGACAACAGGTTAATGGGCCAAAACAACTCATTTTGAGAGCGTCCGCTGTTTTGGTCCAGCAAACTGGTTCCAGAATCTCACACATCCCACATTCCCTTCACACATCTGGACTCTGCACAGACAAAGTTTTCTTTCATATAAACTGTTTATTGTTCTGTGAGATTGATGCCGTTAATATTGGCTTTCAGAATGACAGATTAGCATCACCAGTTAATCAGGGCTATTAGCAGATAAATATCTGTAATTTAATCCCTACAGGAATTTCTTTTCCAATAATAAGATTTACAAATGC
Source organism: Scytalopus superciliaris (assembly GCA_013400415.1). NCBI lineage: Eukaryota > Metazoa > Chordata > Aves > Passeriformes > Rhinocryptidae > Scytalopus > Scytalopus superciliaris. The sequence continues at coordinate 75,656 of VXBX01007698.1, read as the reverse complement.
AAGTGATTAAGTAATTAGCTTACATCTCCATAGATTACAATTCCTCTGAGCTTTCTTCTCTCACTTTTTTCCCCAAAGATTTCAGTATTTAATTAAAGTAACTACTCCCTCCTTTATATCGTCTTTGTATGCACATGTGAGAAGTGGGGGTGGGTCTTTTTCAAACCAAACTGCAGCACCCCTTGTTCTTAATCCCATAAGGGTACTCCACTTCCGTACCTCTTCCATCTCTCCCAAAGGGTTAATACCCACCTTGCCAGTCTTTGCAGCTATAATCTTTCCCAGTACTTTTCCCAGTCGATGCAGCAAGTTGGGTGCACAAGGGGAAAGAATAANGGGGGGGCGGGGAAGGAGAAATTCATAAAGAGCAACAGAGAATATGGACAAAATTGCTTCCATGTGTGGTGCAGAGGCACAGCTTGGGCAGAGATCTGTGGCCTTCCCAGAGTTTGACCTCTTGAGGCAGTGCCAGTTTACAGGAGAAAAAGCACTGCTCTTTAATGAAGGCCTAATTTTTATTGCCACTCCATCGACTTCAAAGTGCTTCAGGTTGCCAAACATAATTTCACTGGAGGTATTTTCAGGTGCAGAGCAAATACTTCATAAATAATTTCCTCATTAGATTACAAATTCCATTTAAAAAGTGAAAGGGGGGGCTTGTTTTTCTAAGGTTTTCTTGGAAGCTGATTGAAAAATCTTTCAGAGGGATTCTTTATGACTTTAATTCTGAAATAAAATAATTAAACAGTTTTGATTTTTTATTTATATTTTTAAATCAACACGCAGCTTGGTAAGATGACCAACTGTGGTGGAGATGTTTAAATATGCTCTCATTTAAAACATATAATTCAATGCCTGTGTGCCTTTTCTTTTCCTTCTCCTTCTCATCCTCAAATTGCTACTAAGCTCAGTGACTGCCAGCAACCCAGTGTCAGCCTCATTGGGACCCCAATTAACTATGTAGATCTGTCACACTTCTACATTTTTTATGTTTACTCCTCTCCTCGAGTAAAAATGCCTGTAATTAAAATACGCTTCCATACATCCTCTTTATCACATCCTCCCTGTGAAGCAGGCGCAGGGAGCTGCTGAAGCTGACAAAGAGCTGCTATCAGTCAGAAGAAACTGGGGTGATTTGAATGGTGTTTATGTTTAATGCACTTTGCGAGCTGAGACGAACCCAGTATCAAGACAGGAGGGAGTCTGGTGGGGAGGGAGTGGAAGTCAGGAGAGGCAAGCTCTCGTCCCAGCAATCCCGATGAATTATAACAGAGCAGTCCATGCCTCCCTGCCGTCACTTCAGTGTTCCTGTCAGAGCTACTGCTTGATGGGGCTAAAGTTTAACTCTTTAACATTTGTAAGCCACCCTCTAGTCACTGGACAGAAACAGAAATGCCAGCTAGTACTTGGGTGCAGAGCAGGTCTATCACTTTCTAGTTTAGTCTGCTTTCTCTTGCCAGTAAGTCTGCAAATTTAGCTGCTTATATTTTTTCACTATTTCCTCTCATGAAGATTCAGTTACTCTAGAACACAAGGAACAAGTAAAAACCATTTATAAGAAGAAAAGTAGGGAATTACTGATTGTTTTGACAGTGTTAAATTAATTTTCCTTTTTTTTTTTCTGGGCAGTGCTAGTTGGAAGACGAAAGTTAGCATAAATATTGCAGAAAACATTTTCTTCTGTTGTCACCTTGAAAAACAGATGGGTTTGATTAGATTATAGGCTTTAAAAACTGATATATATATATCAGTTTATATACTGCAGCTGTATACCGGCAGTAGGGCTTTTTGTCTCTAAATCTGCGAGCAGGCTCCAGCCCCAAATCCTTGTGTCTGAGCCTTCCTTCGACCACACAGCACCCATCTAAAAAGCAAAATTTAAAAACTCATAGGTCATATCAGAATTGACAATTTAGTTGCTTCAAAACCAGTGAAAGTGAATTTCTTTCTTACTGATCAGGGATAATTNCCCACCTTGCCAGTCTTTGCAGCTATAATCTTTCCCAGTACTTTTCCCAGTCGATGCAGCAAGTTGGGTGCACAAGGGGAAAGAATAATTTACAGGAAGAGGGGAAAAATTGCCACTGGAATAACTGTGTGCACTTGATAAAATAAGAGCCTGGCTTGCTAAAACAGTCTATCCAAACACTTCTCAAGGATCCCTTTGTTGCCTTTCCACTGACTTGGCCCTAGGGCAAAAGGCAAGTTCTACTCCTTCCAAACTTATATTCTCCTATTTGCAGAGTAATTTGACAGTTACTGTTAATTTCCTAAATGCAACATGAAAGCTGTTGAGGGAAGCCTGAAAAAAGG
>VXBX01007698.1:57217-73265 GCA_013400415.1 Scytalopus superciliaris | reverse complement strand
GGTGGAGATGTTTAAATATGCTCTCATTTAAAACATATAATTCAATGCCTGTGTGCCTTTTCTTTTCCTTCTCCTTCTCATCCTCAAATTGCTACTAAGCTCAGTGACTGCCAGCAACCCAGTGTCAGCCTCATTGGGACCCCAATTAACTATGTAGATCTGTCACACTTCTACATTTTTTATGTTTACTCCTCTCCTCGAGTAAAAATGCCTGTAATTAAAATACGCTTCCATACATCCTCTTTATCACATCCTCCCTGTGAAGCAGGCGCAGGGAGCTGCTGAAGCTGACAAAGAGCTGCTATCAGTCAGAAGAAACTGGGGTGATTTGAATGGTGTTTATGTTTAATGCACTTTGCGAGCTGAGACGAACCCAGTATCAAGACAGGAGGGAGTCTGGTGGGGAGGGAGTGGAAGTCAGGAGAGGCAAGCTCTCGTCCCAGCAATCCCGATGAATTATAACAGAGCAGTCCATGCCTCCCTGCCGTCACTTCAGTGTTCCTGTCAGAGCTACTGCTTGATGGGGCTAAAGTTTAACTCTTTAACATTTGTAAGCCACCCTCTAGTCACTGGACAGAAACAGAAATGCCAGCTAGTACTTGGGTGCAGAGCAGGTCTATCACTTTCTAGTTTAGTCTGCTTTCTCTTGCCAGTAAGTCTGCAAATTTAGCTGCTTATATTTTTTCACTATTTCCTCTCATGAAGATTCAGTTACTCTAGAACACAAGGAACAAGTAAAAACCATTTATAAGAAGAAAAGTAGGGAATTACTGATTGTTTTGACAGTGTTAAATTAATTTTCCTTTTTTTTTTTCTGGGCAGTGCTAGTTGGAAGACGAAAGTTAGCATAAATATTGCAGAAAACATTTTCTTCTGTTGTCACCTTGAAAAACAGATGGGTTTGATTAGATTATAGGCTTTAAAAACTGATATATATATATCAGTTTATATACTGCAGCTGTATACCGGCAGTAGGGCTTTTTGTCTCTAAATCTGCGAGCAGGCTCCAGCCCCAAATCCTTGTGTCTGAGCCTTCCTTCGACCACACAGCACCCATCTAAAAAGCAAAATTTAAAAACTCATAGGTCATATCAGAATTGACAATTTAGTTGCTTCAAAACCAGTGAAAGTGAATTTCTTTCTTACTGATCAGGGATAATTCTACACACTTTGTTGTTCACAGCTCTGAAGTGCAGTCTGCTATCATCCCACACTTAGGTTACAAACTAAGACAGCTATGGAGCTGCTCAGGGTTTCTTTTCTGGTGGTTCTTTTGGAGCATGTGTTTCCCACACAGGATGAATGTATCAAACAAGTGTACACACTTGACTGCTTTCTACAGCAAAGGGCCTACAAAAATAAAGCCGAGATTCACAGTTTTCCATGTTACTTTGGCATATAGCAAAGGCTTGGCATAAGGCTCTGAGAAGGTAGTAAACTCAGAGAGAGTTGCAGCTTTCTAGTTTTACCAGTTACAGCTTTAGCTTAAATTGTAGAGATATGTGTGATGGATCTAAAATCCAGCTGATTCAGACAGCTGAAAACATTGTTGTTCAGTCTAAAACAATTTTGATGAAAAAAACCCAAAACCTTGAATAGCCAAGACAGAACAAAGCTTAAAATGAAAAGACATTCTGCATTAGTAGAGATAAGAAATATTTTGGTTTAGTTATTCTGAGCACAAGATACATTATTCAAATAGAACATCACCAATGCCACTTTGCTGAGGAGAAGAGACATCAGAAAGGCACACTATCTTTTTGTGCTTTTCTCTGGCTTACTAAGATTGTGGGTTACTTTGGATGCATGTTCACTAGCATTTCAATTTGTATCTGGAGTCTGTCTTTCAACCAAAAATCTCCAGTTTCCCTACTTGCTGTTATGTGATTCATACCATTGAATGGCTTGGAGTGCTAAAACAGCATCAGATGAAGCTAAACTGAGGGATTCAGTCCAGGAACATGTCTAATGTGGTGCAACCTTCAACAGGAATTCAGTTTGCAGGCTGATCTAGTGAGTTCACAGTCTTAGTCCAAGTTTAAGTTTCATGCAGTGTGGACCTCAGCCCTTCAGCCCCAACTGCTTCACTCTGTAGACCTGCTCTTTTTCATCTCAATTGTCTGCTGACTGAGAATACCACATAGCATTATAACACCACACAAGGCAGGAGTGAAATTGCATAAATTGCTTCTCTTCTGCCATGTCAAAAATTTGATTCCAATTATCTTCAGCTATTCTTTTAGCCTATTTTTTTTTTCCAAGCTATTTGTGTTTCTGTTCTGTGTCAGAGGGAACAGGAGGGTCTAAAGTGGAAAGAAATCGGTGAGAATTATGCAATACCAACTAGAAATTTAGGCTTCATGCACAGAGAAGAGAAAGTGGGACCCTGGTGGAAGGGGAACTTTCAGAGAGTAAAGTACCATCAGCATTCCTGAACATGCAAAGCTGGGAGGATGAATGAAGTTGCAGTGGAAATTCAGTATAGGGCCATTTTTTTCTGAGACGATAGATGAACATGATATTACTGTTTCCTCTTCTCTTTTAAGTGTAATTTAAATTCTAACGATTAATGTTTTACATAAGAGAGGTCCCTGCTACAGCCATAAAAATTCTGGAATTTTTTGCTAATATTGCACAGTACATTGCTATATTAGTCAAATATTTCTGTGATAAAGCCAGGTTCAGATAATACTATCTATAATACAGAACGTCTGAAATTTTTCTTGTTTCCCTGGTAACAATTGTAAATGCACTAACTCCCTGGACTGCTCCACCCCTCCTGCTGCTGATGTCAGGCACAGGAGAGGCACATGTGCAACTCAGCTCTGTACCTGTCAAACCAGGCGGACGTTCTGTTTGATCACCCATGGTTTGGTCCCACAAAGACCATTCATTTGGTGATCAGAGGGCAGTGTTAATTTAGTCAGATATCAGGATACTGGGTTGGGGGTGGGGTGGCAGGCCAGGGAGTAGAAAAAAAAATCACCCACTTGTGCTTTGGTTTTAATCAACAAAGAGAAGGGGGAGGCTAAAAGAGCTATCATATGGCTAGAACTGAGGCAATGTATTCCTTGCTGATAAAACGAGGATCAGAGCCATTTCTGTTAATGTCAATAATTTCTGATAATTGGGTGCTGCTTAGTGCCAAAGTATTCTCAAATTCCATACTTTGTTGCATGCATGCCAGCAGGGTTCAGCATGAATAATGTTAATACAATGAAGAAGGAAGGAATGAATGAGGATTTTCCATGTGTTAGCTGACATGATCACTTTGAAACAAATGACCAGTCCTTATTAATGCAGCTATTATTTTGATGAACCAACAAGAATGAATGTGGTATTCATGAAAATGTGATATGCAGCATTGTGGGAATCCCACTGTAATTTTACAATTAATTAAGGTACCTGTAGCCATTATCAGGAAAGATTGTTATCTGACCTTAATACCCATGTACTGAGCTGGCACATTGCCTATTTTCAGCTCAGCATTAATGAAGATGAGCATTTGTATGCAAGTCTGTCTCTTGTCATCATTTTGTTCAGTGTGAGTTTATTTAGATAATTCTGCGTTTGCCTTAGCAATTATGAACCAACATGCAGCAACAGTGAGTTTGTGTGCTAAGGTATATTTTTCATCATCATCCATGGAAGTGCATACAGTTCACCACAATAATGCTGAAGTTTATTTGGTGACTATGAATGAGAAGAGCAAATCTTTTTTTCTTCAGTGACCATCCATCATGCTTCCCTTCTTTTTCGATAATACATAGCACACCTAATGAAAAATTTCAGTCTGAATGTTTTTAAAGGGTGAGGGAAAAAACCCTTTCTTATTAAGGGAGCATTTTTCAAAAACCCCCCAGCCCTGTAAATAAAAAAAAAAAAAAAAAAAAAGTTTTATCTAAAACATCTGGTAAGGTAAAGCTGATTTTGTTGTATTTTTACACTTTTTATCTACCTTAGTAAAATGAAGTTCACCTAGTAGTAGTTAGTAGTAGTTATAAGTAGCAGCAGTAGCAATTTTGACAGTACTATTACCAGTAATTTGCCTTTATGCTCAGAATTGTCAGTCAGGATCACTCTGCTGGGGACTCACAAAACAGGTGATCATTGAAGGAAGTGACAGGCTGTATTTTCTCCTCTGCAGAATTTAAACAAGACTACATATATGCACAGTTGTGGTAGCATTGGGATCACTGGTCTTCTTCAAAGATGTCCACATCACTGAGTAACAGAGCAAAAGCAGAAACCAAAATGTCATCAAGGTGAGATTCTCTTTTAGGGAATAAAGTCAGTCTCTCAGGAGGAGAGTGAGTGACCCTACTGAACTAGTCCAAAATGCAGGAGCTGAAAATAAAGAATTTAGGCAGGATAAAAATTCTCTCTAGCACCTGAGAATTGTAGTTCAAGAATTCCTCAGGCAGGCACAGATGCCTGACTAGTAAGAAGGCTGGACCTTTTCAGCTTTCCAAGAGTAGTTGGCAAACCTTGAAGTAAAGAAGTAGAGTACAGACCATTTTCCAAGCTCTGCATATCTTCAATGCTATTATGCAGAATAAACAGTATTTTTTCCAGAAGAAAGTTGTTTGGTTACTCTGTTCACCTCTGTTGTAGAATCCCAAAGGGGAAAGCTTCAGATATAGCTCTTCCAAGGACACACATACCTTCACTGGCAAATACAATCTTTGCTTAGACTCCAGGATACACAGATGCAAAAGAATTCCAGAATCAAAACATCTAGCTGCAGCTAATGTTCCAGGCAAAAAGCTCATTGAACTCATTCAGCTGAGCTCTCATGACACATTAGAGAAAACAGGCATGTTAAAATCTGTTATTTAGTGTCTGTTTGGAATTCACTCCTGTGTAAACAATTTGAACTATAGTACTCTATTTGATCAGCAGCTAAGCATGACATGGGCACAACACTGTGACTGTTTAAAAAAAAAACCATAAATCTGAGATGGGATCCAGTCCCAGATTCAACATTTAAATAAGAGTATCAACATGTGAGCCAAGTGTCTAAACATCCCTGGGAACCAAACACTACAACAAGTGGGATACAGACAGCTATTAAGCTGGTTAAATGTGAGGACTTGACTGTTCACATATCGTGATCTAAAGTCATATGAGATGCCACAGTGTCCTGGGTGATCCATACAGATCTCTTGGACATACTGCAGAACCGATGAGACATCTTTCCTTTCTGAACTGACAGCTGAAAGCCTATCAAAATTCCAGGACACATTAAAAAAAGTACCAGACCCTTGAGTATGCTTGAATAAATTGAACCCTAGTTGTGTATTTCTGGCTACTCTAAATAGCACTTACAATAGATTAAATCTGTCTTCAGTGGAACATAGACATCTAACTCACTTGTGAATGCCTACAGCATGGAAACTTAAATTCAGGCTGCTAAATATAAAGCCTGACTTCCATTCTTGGTAAGAGATTCAGCTGCCTGGCAAGTGACAAGTGGATACACAACAGTGTCTTCCTTGGCTTTCAGCTGCTCAGAGATGGCTCTGGAATCTTCCGTAGGTCATATGTGTATGTGCCAGGCATCAGTGTCCTTAGTGCCCCATGTAATCCCAGACATCACCAATGTCTGTGTTCAGGTAACCACTGAACCCCTGCTTACTGGTTTCCTGACTCACATGTCCTCACAGTTTGGATACAGTGCTAAATAGAGAATGCAGAAATCTCGTTATGGAATTTAATACAACCTGGATGTAACGTGCACAAAAAGTTCTGCCCATAACTTTATTTTTGTAATATACAAAACTGGCATAGAAATATGTACCAGCCAACTACAACTACTAGTTTCACATAAAATACTTATCAGCTCCCTTCAAGTGTGAATATTCACTAAAGAAAATTTAATTTTTTCAACACATGTAAACATCCCAAAATGGGTTGACACACCACTGGCTGAGATGAGAAATTATTGCATCCTCCAATTATTTTGTTATCAAATTCCTCAAATATTTTTTCCTCCTTTTTTTTTTCTCTCTTTTTTTCCCCTCCAACCAGCTGGGATTCAGAAGTTGCTGTAGTGCTATCCAACTTTTAATATTAAAAATTCTGTCTCATAAAAAGTGGATCTAACAGGCATCAAAGACTTGCATTCCACTGCGATTTGAATGGTAAAAAATGTAAAAGTGCAGATCTACACACCTTAGTATTCTCAATAAGACTTTCCATTTTACATCTTTTTATCCTTTAACTGAATGTGACTGCCAATTGGGTTTACATTAAAAAGTAATAAGCTTGCACTGGACATAGTGTGGGTATTTTTATAGGTATCTTTATGTAATTGAGGACAAATGACATCTTGATTAAATTGTAATTCAAGTAGGCACATTTCAGTAACATTAGTTTTTCCACTTAGCTACATTAATTGTTTAACATTTACTCTCTTCCACCTCATCAATTTGCCTGCACTTCACTAAGAACTCAGTGAAGCCAAAATTCTATGACAGTCTCTTCAACAGCAGAGTTGCTTAACAAATACTATTTATTGATCTCATGACATTCACTGTCCTCAAGATCCAATTCATTTGAACAAATTCCTTTTTTATTGCAGTTTCTGTTACAAATCATAAGCGTAATTATATATTTTATGTCCTCAATTTATAACAATGGCAAACATGTATCTATTACTCTGTACATCTGTAGAATAAATCAAAATTTTCCACATCAAACTCATATAAGAAGAATTTAATCAAGTAAGTATCATCTATCACCCATTTAAAAGCATAAATCTTAGACTCCTTTACGTCCTCATGTCCATCCTCCATTTTCCAAACTGCCTACAAAACTAGAGAGGAACTTCACAACATGTTCACATCATTGACAAGTCATTCCCGGAGCACCAAGGAAAGAAAGTTAGTTGCTGAGAGTGTTAAACCTGCTTTTTTGGCCTTTGGCATAAAATTGCATCTTGAATATTGGGACTGTTTATGGTTATTGAAATTCTGGCCAAAAGGTATTCCAAACAACTTAGACACTAAAACTTACCTGCACAAACTATTACAAAATTCACTCCAGGAAGTTCTGCTTATAAGTTTTGATGTAAACCTGAGCAGCATTAATGAAAAAAGAGTGCCCACTGAGGGCTCAAAAGGAATGAGCCTTGTTTCATTCCTTGTAATCTCCAGGTATGGGTTTTCAAGCAAGTAGTACTTAGAAGCAAAACCACAAAATAATAGAAGAAGGAAAAAAAGAGCAAGGATTTTGGGCTCTGTACCTAGAGAAAACAGCTGCATCCTCTTTACCAAGAGATGGAAAAAGGCTCCTATCCATTGGTATTTCTTAAAAGGACTGATGTCAGTTCTAACATGCTCTTTTAGTTGTAAACTTGAGTGGAAAATGGCAAATATGCTTTTCAGTATAAAATGCTAGTATAATCTTCTGGAGCTTGTCTTAAAGTTCTTTTCAGTAAAACCCTCAAGTTATAACAGAAACTAAATTTTCAAGTCATGTAGTGATTCTGACTCATATTTTTCCTAAAATAAATTGCTTATTGTTTCAATAATACTCTGGATGTCATTTAATGTGTAATAACATTACAGTAATACTTAAAGCTCAGTTTCCAGACAGGCTTATCATAATTTTTTTTGCTAGATTGTGAATTTTCTAACTTAGAAGTCCTACACTTCCCTATGTCCAATCCAAAATTCCCACTTCCTTTCCAGTGATCATATTAAACTATAAGGAATTACTTTTCCCTAGGTTAAGCTACCTCACTTCTTCACCAAAAGCAGAACTTCTCTGGCCAATTCTTGATTTATACTAACTGCTAACATCACAGAGGTCTATCACTTGAAGTCCTGTACACGCACATCCTCCCTCCCCCCCAAAAAAAAAAACCAAACCACCTAGCAAACAAACAAAAACAAACAAACAAGCAAACAAAAAAAATCTGTTCATTAAGAAAAAAAGCAAAATGCCAATAGCACATTTGTAACTTTCTGGACTGGTTGTAAAGTCAGCTTTGCTTGTTTCCCCAGTCAAAGTAATATTATGCAGGATAAGTAAACAATAAAACAAAATTATCAGAATTCAGAGGAACCTTTGAAAACGGCAAGTCAAAAGTACTTTTTGGAATAACAGATTTTATGCACAACAGCAGTAAGCACAGTATGGGACAGTAGTACTAGAGTAAAATTTTTCTAATAATGTAAATGCTTTCTTGCAGCATTCATTTGCTTTTCTAGGGAATTACTCTTCAATTGACTATCCTCACCAATGTTGAATATATATTTTCCCAAGAGGTTAGTGTTTTGACAAGTAGTTAAGTAACATGAGGATGCTGCTGCAGTGAAATGAGTTGTCCAGCAATTTACTCATGTACATTTAACGGCTTTTAAAGTATCAGATGAAGTTTGTTGGCCTTAGGCTTATTTGCAAGACAAACCTCTTTTCTCTTTCCTCTAGGTTTCAAGAAACAACTTTGGTTTTACTTACAAATTGACCTGCATTGTTGAGGTAAAGGTTTTTTTGAGGTTTTCTTTTAATTATCACCACATATCCCTCACAAAGCTTGTGTCTCTTCTCCTGTGAGCCTTTGCAAAATCCTTTCTTCACCCTTGTGAAGCTCACTTCACCCAGTGTAGCTCACTGGGCTACACTGGGGAAGGGCAAAAAATAGACATGAGTAATGATGGAGATGTGATATTCCAGGGGTGGACAACTGTATAGGTTCCATACAAAATCTGGGCAGATGTGTAACATTGCATGTACCCAGGAGGAAACCTTATGTCTCCTAAGTTATTTTGACTAATGTCAGAGTGTTTTGGTTAGGGGGTTCTTTTGTACTTTTCCAAAGACTACAACTCCAGCCCCAGTGAGACAATACTATTGTGCCAAAAGTAAAAGTTACTAGTAGGTAATAATAATCCTTTTTGGCAAGAATATGTTTTTGTCTTTCTAGATACATTGTAAGAGAGGGCTTGAGAGTTTTTTTATTATTCCAGTCATTTCTGATACACTATGAGACTGATTTTCAGTTAATCATCTCCGTGATATCTTCTCTCATATCACCCCTCTACTAAATTCAATAAAATGTTACTTTAATAATTTCCATTTATCTCACCTCAGAGTAAACCACACTCCAGAAGTAATGGCACACTTAGTAATGTCAGTTGAAAAGTTCTACTCTTCCAACCACTACAAATCTTTATTAAAAAATCTAAAATTACTGTGCAGAATCTGACAGGTCTGTGTTTGCTCTCTGAGACTGAGAAATGGTTTGAATGGGAAGGAAAAAAAAAAAAAACAAGAACAAAACCTTAAGGGATAAAGACCAATATTATATAGGTATAAGCTTACCTTGGAATACACATACACATCTCCTGCCTAGTTTTTTTAAGATTGAACGAAGGTAAGTGCAAAAATCCTTTCTTCCCAGAGCCAGAGATTGCAGAAAGGTGATTAATTCCACCGGTAGGTGAATGTGTTTTTTCCTCTGGAAAGTAATGAAAGAAAATTAGTCTGCCAGTACTCTGAAAGCTGTCATGAAATAAAAAGGAGAGGATACTAATTTTTTTTCCCCCATCATAGAACTAGGCACTGTCCTACCTCTAGGAATCATGGATACAACTCTTACTGAGATTTGTCCTACTTTATTTTTTCTTTTATAAACAATCTTACACCTGTAATTTACCTTTTATCCTTTTTAGTAGCAAATCTCATACACAATTCAATTTTTTCCAATATTCTTAAAAAAAAAAAAAAAACACAAAAAAAGAGACCAAATGTATGTCTTTATTTACAACTAAGCTAGTAATTCTAGTCTAACCTTTGTTTATAATATGCCTATCAGTTGAAAAAAAGAAGTTAATTTCTGACTAATTTCCTTCTTTGTCCCTATAGATTCTCAACAGTCATATTTAGGAAGGGCATTGCCAGCAGGTCTTGGGAGGTGATCCTGCCCCTCTACTCTGCCCTAGTGAGGCCACGCTTGGAGTGCTGTTTCCAAGTCTGGGCTCTCTAGTGCAACAGAGACAGGGAGCTCCTGGAGCAGGTTGAGAGGAGAGTTACTAAGATGATCAAGGGTCTGGAGAAAAGGCTGAGGGAGTTGGGCTTGTTCAGCCTCAAGAAGAGATGACTGAGAGGGAACCTCATCAATGTGTAAAAGTATCTGAAGGGAGAGTGTCAAGAGGATGGAGCCAAGCTCTTCTCAGTGATGCCAAGCGATCAGACAAGAAACTGATGCACTGGAAGTTCCACCAGAATATGAGGAAGAATTTCTTTAATGTGTGGGTGACTGTACACTGGAACAGATTGCCCAGAGACCTTGTGGAGTCTCCTTCTCTGGAGATATTCAAGACCTCTCCGGATGCAATCCTGTGCTCTGGGATGACCCTCCTTAAACTGGGAGGTTGAACCAGAAGATCCACTTTGGTGCCTTCCAACCTTACCCATTCTGTGATTCTGTGAAAGATAAGAAGTGTCCCTACTAATGGTGGGGACACTCTCCCAGAAGTGAGTCGGATGCCTACAACTTGTATTAACTGTTTTTATTCCATTGTTGAAAATAAGGCAAAATTCATAGCTATTCCATGGAGCATGACCCAGTTCTACCCATTCGATTTCTGTGCCCTCTCCAGTAGGGAGTTAACCTTGCTCTTACCTTCCTCATTTGGGGATTTTTCCCTTCCTCTAAATAATTGTCTACCTTCAGCAGACGGAAATGTGGCTGCAGCCCTCCCTAGTTATTGTCAAGTGTTTAAAATCTGGGGCCAATGTATAAAATGCAGACAGCCCCTCCGTTTGTGTTGTCCTTGAAAGAAATGATCCCTTCAGTTCTGCTTTCTGCTGGGTTCAGTGATGGCAGTACAGCTTCAGGGTGCTTGAACTACAATGAAAGCATCAGAGACTTGGGTCACGTTTCAGACATCTACACAGCTTTGGTAGTTGATGGAGCCTACAGACAGTGAGATTCTTACTTCCCCAGGTCAAAGTACTTTGTGCTAAGTAAGGTGCCAAATATACAGAACTTGAAAGCCTAAAAATAGGTGATCATTCTGAATTTTGTTATCTCCAAAGCAAAATCTGAGCAAAACTACCTTATGATAAGGCTTTAGATTTCTCTGGTGTTTCATTTTAAACACTAAAAGACAGTGATAAGTCTCTGCTCATCTAATTTTTTTTTAATATATATCTCCATATGCATTACATTTACAACTTAGATTTTGTATGGAATTTAATGACTCTGTTTCACCAGAAAAAGAGAGCAGGGAATTCTTGAGCAATTATGTTCTAAACCTAACAGTTAAATACATCATACCTTATTAAAAAAATAATAAAATTAAGGGACAGAGAGATGGATTTCTGTAAGAGGTACATAATTTTTCAGAAAAAGAAAATAAAAAGTCTGGACTGTTTGTTTTGGTTACCAAAAATTCTCTCAAATATCTTAAGATACTTGAAGAACAACATTAGATGAAAAACTGTCAAGAGATTTTTGCTTTTCTCTGGTCACAAATAGCATTCTCCACTGAACTACATATTCAGGATGAATCTCATAATTAATGTAGACATGTCCAGGTTTGGGGATTTTACTGTCAATACTATAACATAATTTGGTTTTACCACAAGTCTCTCTTTTCTTTTTTTTCCCTCTCAGTAGAATTCAAGGACATTTTTGTAGAATTATCCCTTTTCTTGGGAAGAGGCCAAATTTTTGAATAATAAAATGTGACAATAATTAAAAAATAGTTTGAGTGGGTTAATGAACTATGATCCATTGAGTCATTGGTTTCAGAGCAGGTGTCTGACTGCAAGCCAGCTGTGAGGTTTGTTTTTTCTAGTCAAGTGTCATGGTATTTTGCATTGTCTTGGTCTCTCTTGGAAGCAGATGTGATTTTTTTCAATGTTGCTTTCTGCTTTGTTGTTTTTATCCAAGATCTGTGTTCTCAATTTGTTTGCTTTTCTCTAAACTCAAAATACTTCTTTTTCTTTTCTCTTGAAATGGAATTGAATCTGTAACTAGACTAATGAAAATGGGATGATCTGGAGTTATTTGTGTTTAAGTAGTCTTCTAAACCTAGGACATGAAAATGAGAAAGAAAATTTGACTCCCATTTGTGGTATCTTATTACAGGAAGACACAGAGAAACAGCTATTATGTATCCTATATCATTGAAGAGAAGTGGCTATGAAGCAACACTTGGGGAACACCCATTAGTATCTTTCCTGAGAAAGAACATGTTTCTCAGGGCCTTCCAGATGCACAAGATGAGAATCTGAGTCACTTCTGATAAAAGTGCCCATGAAACCCGCCAAAACCAACCCATGCAACAATGCTGATTGCTCTGTAGAATAGGATTGTGAAGCCATTTCTCTTTAAGGGTCCATGGGCACTTCCAACATTATGTATTGGTATACTTGGACTGGATGTGAACCAAGGTATGAGCCCCAAAACATAGCAAATGCCAGATTACTAGACCAGGAAATGTAGAGAAGAGAGGAGCAGTGTTTAAAATCCTACAGAAGGACTGTGAGGCTGCTCCAGAGTAGCCCACTCACCGTTCCATACATCTCAAAGCCTACAACCCTTATGTACTTGTTGTAGTTTTATCTATCTCCTTGCCTACTGCTCCCTCCCAGTGGGATGGAGGAAAGAATTGGAGAGTAAAAGTGCAAAAACTCACAGGATGATATATTTTAATAGATAAAACAAAGGCCACACACACACAAGTAAAGCATAATAAGGGGGTTATTCATACTTTGCATTGGATGGCAGATGTTTAGTCATCTCCATGGTTAGGGCTTCATCCCACTTAAGGGCTACATGAGAAGACAAACAAGATCACTTCAAATATCTCCCCTTCCCCTGTCTCCCTCTACTCTTTTATTGCTGAGCACAACATCTTTTGGTATGGAATATTCCTTTATCAGCTGGAGGCAGCTGTTCCAGCTGTGTCCCCGGCCAATTTTTTGTACATCCCCATCCTACTCACTGGCAGGGCAGTGTAAGGAGCAGAAGAAGCCTTGACTGTGTGCAACCAGTGGTCAGCAACAGTTAAAACACCCCTGCAGTAACAACCCTGCTTTGTTCTGAAATCCAAAGCATGGTATTGTGCAAGCTGCTATGAAGAATGTTAACTCTGTCTGAGCCAAAACCAGTACAGTGCTAACAGGTGCTCAGACTAGGCATTCAGCTCTTTCACAGTGTTCCCTGTGCCCCATTCAGAGTTCCCAAATCTCCCAGGGCTGAAACTTGTTTTAAGTAGTGCACAACTTTTGCACAAGGCCCTGAGAAGCTGCTCCATCCACTGCTCCGTCCACACTAGAGAAGCTTATACACCTTGTTATACATTACTATGCTCTACAGCAACTCGGTGCATGCTCCTTATATACTGATAGGATATCTCTTCAGTTACAGCCTGAATATTGTACAATTACCTTTGAAGAGGGAAATATTGCTAAAACCGAGGGTTTTGTCTGATTTCATATCCAAACTAGACCACATGACAAGCTGTGTCTGATTTCTGCGTAGAAACATGAAATGTTTCTTTCCAGCAAGGCATGGAACCAGGCGTGATTCACATGGCTTATACTTTTGTTTTGAATTTTTGCAAAACTCTGCTCTGTATCTCATTACCAGTCCCCAAGAGACACCCCATCTCTAGCCCCTAAATGGGGATTTTGTCAGGAAGTGTCTCTCATGCCATAAAGCAAGGTTTCATTTTTTGGTAAATCAGATACTTTGAGGAAAGTGGATAAATGGTGTCAGAGATGAGCTTTCATAAACAATTTATGTGTGTGCATTCCTCATGGAGAAACAGTGAGGAAATAATTTGAAACAACACAAGGGTACATCTCTAAACGTGTTTTGCAAGATTTTAAAGATAGAAGCACTAATCCCTGTTAGACTAGACTGCAATATTTGGTAGGTTTACTGCTTGGCTCTTGCCAGAGGACTTTGTGTTGCTCTTTTGCTAAGCTAATCAGATGCCCCTACAGTTTTCATCTTCTTGTGGCCAGGTCTCCAGGTTTTTTGTCTTGGAAAATGAAGGCTTTACATTAGACTAACACTGCTTGAAGGTGTGAATTACATGCTTCCTGAAATCTCAATCTCCAGAAAAATCTGGCTATGCATTTTGCAGTTGAAACTGCATAAAAGTTTTTTCTGTGGGAAAGTAATAAGGAAAATGCAAACTTGTACTGTGCTTCTGCATATCAAAATTGTGTCTTACAAAATAGGGAAAATACTCTTTTTAAATACAATTCATACATCTTGCAATCTTAAATGCTTCTGGATTTACAGATCTAAATTGAATTATTGACTCAAAAAGAGTCCACTGATTTCCCTCCTTTTTTCTTTCCAGACCCAAGATTCAAACAGTAGCTGAATCCCTTACAGTCACAAGCTGGCTATCTATGCTGGGTATAGTAAGGTTTTCCAAGCTTCCTTTACATTCCTCTTCTATATTACTAATTTTTCTTAAACTAAGTTCCCTTTTTCTTATTATTATATTAAGCCAGCAACAGCAGGGTAGACTTCTGTTTGCGTTCATGCTTGAGGCTCACTGGAGACCACCCAAAAGTCCTGGATGTTGCTCATGCACTGCACAGTGCTCCTGGCTGTGTGAACTATGTTAACTTTAGCACAGCATCTCCAGTTCATAGGGAGATATTCTAAAGTGGTAAACATAAAAAGATATCAACATGAGCAAAAGATTAGGTTGATATGTTGTGAATCTTATCTTAAAAAGAAGATAGGTACAGACTTTGTGTGAATATATGCAAACTCTGTACTGGAGAGTGAGGCTGTGAACCGTAGCCATTATTCTAGTGTTGTGCTTGTTTGAATAAAGAAGGTAATGCTTGAGCTGGGATGTACTTTTAGCATTCCAGGAATGTAATGCTGTGCAATTCACCACCATTTCTGTAGTGTATCTTCATGCTTTTCTCCCATACAGGAAACACATATCCATTCTTGATGTCCAGGTTACACATGTCTCTTTGCCATAGAGATTTGCAACATAAACATAAGTAGCAATCAAAGCAGAATATTCTGTATCTTTTAAGACAATTCTCTTAGATTTGATAGAAGAAGGAATTTTCAAGATTTGGCATTTCTTTATTTCAGAAGTTCCAGTATAGAATATTTTGTGGCTGTCCTTTCTTCTGCTTCTTCTTCCTTGGGGAAATTGTCTTTCAACTTATTATAGCATAACATAACCCCAGCAATATCGGACCTAAACTTATGCTGCTCTCCTGTTGCCCATCAGATCTTTGAAAGCTTCACTGGCCTTTATTTTAAACCTTGCTTTTCATATCAACAACAGTGCATATATTCAAATATAATGATTTCAAACATACCTGATTGCACAGGATGAAGTCATATTTTATCCAAAATGCTTTCTGATTTATTGTTACTGTTTGAAGACTACATTTATCAGCCTGATTGGTTTAGCGGAGAAGCTAATAAACAAATGTGCTTATTCTTTGACAACCTCACATAAATATGTATGGGTAAGAACCAAGATTAAAAACCTTCTATGTAGCAGAGGCTGAAACTAGTTCAAAGCAAAAATTTAGGGGAAAAAAAAAAATTATAATTATTATAAGGTGCAGCAGGTAGCCTAGTGATTATTTAATCGTTTCTGCCACAGAGGATGCACAGTAATATTGCCTGTCCTGAAGTCATTAAAAAGCCATATACCCTACATTCACTACTAAAGCATTCTCTAAATTCAGTCACTGCTTAACACTTGAAAATAATACTTTTCAACAGATTAAGAAAAGAGAGGAAGAAAAGAGAGGAAGAACTTTATCACCTCTAGCTGGTATTTCAGAGACTTTTGAAGATTATAGCAATGGCTTTTGGACAAGATGCCAGTAGTACAAATTTCAAAATTATAATATTACTTAAATTATGCTGGAAATTTTCATACCCACAGAAAGATAGTATATAGAATTTACATGTTATCCCAAACTATACCTACACTTCAATGTCCCTGCCTCTTTTGTGGAAACACAGATGAATTAGTACATGGAGTTATAAATATAATGTATGTACATATACATATATATA
>VXBX01007698.1:46647-57201 GCA_013400415.1 Scytalopus superciliaris | reverse complement strand
AAAAATATAGTCTATATACATTAGTAGCATGGCAAAGTATATATGCACATCTGAGTTACCCCTAAGTTTCAGTGAAAACAGAATCTTCTGGGGTGTGATTTGTTAGACTAATGTCTAGACATCTATTGAGTTAGTGCTCCATATGTGCTCTTACATAAAACTGGTCCAAGTCAGCTTTTCTAATACAGGATTATGACAAATTAGATATTGAGTAAGACTTTTGATGAGCACAGTGAAGAATGATAGATGTTCAAAGGCTATATAAAAGGATAGGGTTCACATTATATGTTAAAAATGAATCATTTTTAGACAAGCTTTTGTTTTTCAGTCAGTGTTTGGAATCTGCTGCTGAAATGTACCTTTTTGTCTTCTATGTTTTTAATTGCAACTATTTCAGAAGTCTGGAAATTACTGAATATTTCTCTCTATTCTTTCTTCTTCAATTCTTTCCTCCTCTTTATGCATTATAGCAGTCCTAAATCATGAAATTTGCGAAGATGTCATCACACTTGAGAAATCTGCCTTAAAAACATCAAAATAGCACGTGTTCACACTTGAATTAGACTGATTCTGTATTTAGGTATGAATAATCCCTCTGAGACATAGGTGGACGTGGGAATTTTTTCAGCTTGATGGAAATCCAATACCTATAATCTTCCATATCCAGCAGAATTTCTATATTTTAGTCAGTTGAGGGTGAAAGCTTAAAATTACTTTGGGTACATCAATCCTGCTGACTAAAAATGGGCCAAGGACCAAACTACTTTCAAAGAGCAATCTGATTCTCACCTTTCCCATCCCTTAATTGTTAGGCCACTCTCTATTTATGGTTGCATCAGCTTTACCTGTGAGCTGTTGAAAAGAGTTTCCATCAGCAACTCTAACAAAAGAGACTGGACTAAATTGCAGCAATTTGGCTATCTCCACCTAAGTTACAATAAGCTGAAGAATCCTTAACATCACAAGTGCACTCATTGGCCCTTATATTCAGATTTGTGATACAATTGTGCCCAATATTCTAGTGAGTTACAGGTGGAATTGTGTCGTATTTTATTTTATTTTATTTATTTTATGGTAATTTGAATCTGAAAACATGGAAGATGCATGTGTCACCTGAGATATTGTAAAGTTTCTGCATGTGATCTATTTTATTGTAATAATTTGCCATGATAAAGAAGGTGCACAAGGCTGTTACTTGCCTAGCCTGGGCACTTGTTAGTCATTTCCTGTATATAGCAACCGGCACAGGCAAGAGGACCTCAGAGGCACAGGAGCAGTTCATTCCAGAAAACATTCTGTTGGAAGAACACAGGTGCCTTTGTAGGTGAAACCATTCTTTACAGGCAGAAGGGGTAGCCACACCAACTCCATTTTTCAGCCTACTTCTAAGAATGAGTAATGTTTCATTTCTTGTCAGCTCAGGTACTGTAATTCAGAGTCTGGAGTTAATATTGTATCCCCAGCTTTGACTCTGAGCACATCTCAGAGAAGTGGCAGAGAAGTGGGAGTAGTCCATATCTGCAAAGTGCTCTGTCTGGGCTAAGGAGGGGAGAAGCATTCACTGAGAGTCTGCTGCACTCATGTGGTGAGACAGCTACTGGTATTTAAGACAACTTGGGTACCTCTGCACAGCATTGTGCTCTTCCAGGTAGACCTCGCATGTGCTCCTTCCAGCTTCCATAGTCAAACAGCTTCTGTGTAAGGTCTTCAGACATTTTACAGAAACAGCCACAGAAAATAAAAAATGTATCAAGCAGACAGGGATAACATTTCACTGTTTGTTTTGGGTTTTTTTCTCACCTCTCCCAAAAGTCCAGGAGTTGGAGAATGACAGAGTAGAAGTTGTTGTAAGACCCCTCACTCATGCTCATGGTATGTCTTTCTTTTTCACACCAGCAAAAGGAGCCTTCTCTCAGCATCACAGATGTATTTCTTTGTCTTATCCTTTTGCTCTATTTACCTTATGATTATTGTGTATGTCCCCTTGCAGCTACTCAAAAGCAGACATCAAATAACCCCTTGCAAACATGAACTGCCTTAACTTCTATTCAGATCTCTGTTCAATACTCTGGTGACTGCTGGGAAGGGTGCCTTGTCCTTACTGACTGGGTTGCATTTGAACTAACAGCTTAGAGATGAAATATCATTCCCCTGAGCTATCCTTTGCTCCCTTGCGTTTTTAGCAGATGCAGTTTTGTCCACTAGTTTAGCTGGTCATATTTTTATTTTCACAGGAAAAAAATACATATCCTAGTGCTGAAAGTTGCCCTCCTTCTTGCTAGCTAAAAATTCCTGATATAATTTTCCTCCTCTAATTAATTTTCCTCAAAAATCTCCACCCTTTTTAGCTGTCTACTCATAGTATTCCCTAAGTTAACATTAATTTACATGGCTTATCCAAATGTACTTCGTATTTTAAATAGATTAGGACTCCATTCCTTTGAAGTAGGCATAATATTTGACAGGAAGCTTTCTCTTCTCCCCCCAGCCCCCCTCCCCAAATGAATGCAATACCCTTAGAAAGAGTTGGATGCTCCAGTGCAGTCTAGGGGGAAAGAGGAAGACATCTGTGTGTATACATAGGTACAGTTGCAGATTTGCATACGTTTGCATGTGTACTTATGTATACAGCCATTCTGAAAAGCCAAACCTGCCAGAGAGTCAACAGTCCTCAGCCCTGACCTGCAGAGATCACCTCTGTAGATGCAAAACATTTGTATCTTATTAAGAAAGCAGATAAGTTACTTTTCTAGAACTGTAAAGTTTGTGCAGCATGAAAGGACAACTAATTTGTGAGCAGGAAAAGAGTATAACCACATTTCTGTCAAGAGAGAGGGGTAGAAAGGAAAGAAGTACTGCATATTATTAAGCTACTTGATCACATATGTCTTTTCAAAGGAGAGAAGGAGACATTAGCAGCAAACAGAGGAACATTGTCATCTGCAAACATAAATATTTCAGATTTCAGGTACACTGGGAATGTCATTAATGTAAAAACTGACAAGAAAGGGCCCTGGAGTCAGCAATGACCGTGGGAGGCACTTCAAGAGAGAGAAGAAGGGGCTCTGACAACAAGCTCTGTAATAATAATAAACTCCTTTGAAAGTCATGCAGGAGAAAGGTAGAGAATCAGGACAAAGAAGCTCTATCCTTGTGTTTCAGTTCGAGTTTGGAGAAGCGGAGGAGAGGGGAGGAAGAACCTGGCTCCTTGCCCTCTTGTTGCTGGGGGTTAAGTAAGTTAGTGCCTGTGGCCATGCCCTCTATCCTACAACTGAGAAAAGATGATCAATATGTTCAAATAGACCCTTGCCAGTGAGCTGGTGAGATGAAGAGAAGATATAAAGGGAGCAATTAGTTAGAAATAATTTAGATTTAAGATGGAGACAGATGATATTACTTGCCAACAGGGTCAACAGACAGAGATTAAATAGGAGCTTCAGCAACATGATGTGTTATTTCCCTGTCAGCCAGAATATTGTCCTGGAAGGCTAGAGACGCAACAGAATAAAGGAGGTGAAAGGGTCAACAATTGCTGTAGAGACTATAGGCTAATTCTGTATTGAATGAACATCTAAGTAGGATGGTTGGGGTCTTTCTTCTTGATCCCATTTCACATCTAAAGTGCTCATTTTGATGAACTAAACAGACACTAACTTCTTAGCAAAATTACTAAAATAAATAAATANGAAACCTGCCATTCCTTGGGTATTTTAAAAAAAAAAAAAAAAAAAAAAAAAAAACAGAAAAAAAAAAAAAAAAAACAGAACAGGTTGCATGAGAACTTTCAATTCTTTATGTGAATGAAAGATATTCATATATGAACCTGGGATATGAGTGCTCAGTACTGGAAGACCTTCCACATTATTCACCATCAGGGTTAACAAGGACTATTTATTGAATATCTATGTTATAGAATTATGCAGACATTACTCTGGACTTATTGGAGGGTTTAGACCTATAATTAAAAAATAAAATGAAGGTAATAAGAAATATTTTTGACAGCTGTCATTTAGTTTTTCATTATTTATGATGAAATTACATCACATACTAGTAAATGCGCTTTAGTATATTTTTAATGAAGTCTTAATGATTCTGAGTCTCAGTATGACACCCTGCTATTATATATTTTCTGAGAAATAGGAGGAGACAAATCAAAACATTATGAATGCAAATTATCACATGGTAGGGAGTGAAGGCCTCCTGTATTACTAATATTATTGCCACATCTTCAAGCAAGAAATTAATCTATTTCTGGGGTGGGAAGTGGGAGTTTGGGAAAAAAAAAAAAAGACAACAAAAACCAAGCTTGTTGCTCTTTCAAATTGGTCCTGATCCAAAGCAGGAGGCCTAAAGAACTTCCTTTGTCTAAATTTCCAGACTGGAACCAATCGGTTGACCTTTGGCCTTTTATAACTAACTGCCCTAAAAACTCTGAGTATTAAAGGAAATATATTTAAAAAGCATGTCTTCATTTGTTTTAATGTTTTGAAATTTACCGTGCTAATCAGTAATTTAGAATAATCTTGAAATATTAACTGGCCATTTGTAATCCTTTTATCAACTACAAAGAACACGTAAATGGATCCCAGGTTTCCTCCCTGGGGGAGATAAGGACTTTTTCAACTGATACCTCCATGGCTGGAAAGCCTGGGATCACTCCACAACACGTGGAGACTTCTAGACATTATTACATTCACTGAACTAATAATGTTTGTCTTTAATAATGTCCCCTCCAGTTAGAAGTTACCCAAACATATGCAGCTTCACACTACTCAAATGCTTGAAAATAATGCAAAGATCCAGGACCAAAATATAAGCCAGACAGCAAAACTGCAGTGCTATATAACTAAGCTTGATTCTTGCTAAAATGGTTTATACAGGTGTCTGAAAAGGCTGAAATAAAAACTAATGACAACAGTCTGACATGGTGGATACCTGGCCTGTCTTCTCTGGACTGAATAATCTCAAATGTGCTTAACCCAAATAAAAACTTTCAAAGAACCCTAGAGCAGGAGAATAACAGAGCAGTACCTTCCTTTAGTTCTCACATTTGAAAAGCAAAAGACACATATCTAATATACAAAGGAATAAGCTGAGACTCAGGCAAGTCAATTTTAGTGAAGAGAACAGCTTTATTTCTTTAAAAAAATACATCAAGCAGAGAGGCAAAGGTAAGAGAAAGATTTACTTCTTCAATAAGTAGTAAGCAACATGATTTCACTCAGTGTTGAAGGAGATAAACACAACGCTTCCGTTCAGATATGATAAAGGCTACCAATAAAAATATGAAAAGTAAGAAATATATGGTTGGATGCTGCTGTAAATTGCCAGAATATGCTCTGATTTGGGGTAGTTACCTATTCACAATGCTCTAACTTTGACTTTTGGCAATTTTTTGGCAATTTTTGTTATGCATTACGTTGGCATAAAAGAACAAGATGTATCCACTCCTGGAAAATGAGCAAGCATTGCCGTACTGATGTTACTAAAAGACATAAGAACTGTAAGTGGACACATGCATAACATTACAGTAACACACTTATGTCACATGCATCTTAGTTGCAGGATTGTAATACACTGTTAATATTGTGACAAACTGAAAGAAATTTAGGAAAATCTACAAAATATACACAGATGATGACAGAGGTCCTAATTCATATAAGAACAGATTATAAGAATCAAACAAATAAAAATGTTGTGCAACTATTATCAACAACCAAATAATCTTAAAGGTACAGGCATCAAAAAAAGGGAAAGGTTTTCCTTCTAGAACTGCAAAATGTGGAACAGTGTAATAGGGTCACAACACCCATGAGACAAGACCCTCTCTCTACATGCATTCAGTGCTGCCAAAATCTGCATGGGAAAAGGAAAGGACAGCTTAACTAACAAAACTGTTTTATGTATAAATATCAGCAGTATAAGTATTATCAAGCTGAAAAAAATAAGTGAGAATGCATTTTGTGGTTTTATGTTATCACACTGTCTCTCTGTTTGTACTTCCCACCTACTCTACTGGCAACTTGAAATCTATTGCTCAATTTCAGCCTCCTTGGCAGGGAGTATTTTTAAAGATATTACATATCCACACATATTCTTAAAACAAATATTCAGATAACAGAGATACTCTGCTTGGGAAAAAAATATGAGTCAGAAAACTGAATGCACACAGGATGAAGACATTACAATGCTAAAACCATGAAAGAAGAATTGTAATTTGATTAAGTGGCTGCATCTTATTAGATATTAGAGAACATAAACACAAGGAATTAATTAATTTAAAAAAAAAAAACCAAACAAAACAACCTCCGCCCAAAAAACCCAAAAGCAAAACCAACCAACAACAACAACAACAAAAAGCCCAGAAACCCACAAAACAAAACAAAAAACCCTACCCCCCAAAAAAACCAGCTCCAGGCTCAAAAGTCCAAGAAGTTTGTGTCCAGATGTAGATATATATATATATATACAAGGAAGATTTCCAAGCTCTTGTCAATGAAGATAGCCAATGAAGATGCAGTAAGACCCCTCCATGGTCCATAGAGCTACTCAGCTGACATCCAGCAGTGCCTACTGTAGACTGAGCTGAAACTATCTTCAGACACCTTTAGTTTTATTGACTAGATGTTCATAAGCTGCAATAGCAGTGGTCTTCAGTGGCATTAGACAAATATATTTGGGCAACAGATCTGAGCTCTGAAACCTATCTTAAACTTTGTTCTACTGATAGTCGAACTGCTAGTATTCCTCTGCTTTGTAAATATTTTTTTTCCTGATTTTTTTCCTGTTGTCATTCTGCCATGATCAGGTTACCTCAACAAGAACACCTCTCACTGCCATCTCTGTAGCCTGCCATTGCTACACAAGTTTCATCCATTTGCCACATTTTCTTGTGTGGTCATGTGCACATAATACCCACAGACATCCTTGAGCATGCACCACAAAACACCACATGCAGCACCACAACTTTAAAACATATATATAAGATTACAGTGAGCAAGGTGATGCTATAACTGAAGGAATTTTTAAGCAAAATATACTTGTGGACTTCATAATCATCCTGAGAGCATAAATAGTATCTAATATAATATATCTAGAATTTTGCTGCTTATCCCACGCTGTTATTTTGCTGATTCTTTAATGCATTTAAGGTAGTCATATGCATCTATTCAAATCAGTACTTTTATAAAAATATAGCTTTAGACTTCTTCATACACTTTTAAAGATTTTTAAATACCAACTTCCATGAAGTTGAAGAGAATGTAATTTTTTTTCCTGGCATATTTGTAAACATAGTGAGAACAAATTTAAACAGCAAGCTGCAACATAATGCAAAAATTGTTTGAAAGAAATACCCCACATGATTTGTAAATATTTTAAATCTGAGTTTTCTACTATTGAAATTAGGAGCCACCAAAGTACTTCCTTGTGCTTAAGTGAGAGCAGCTTTGGAAGACTGAAAGCAAGAACCAATGTAGCAAGGGCAAATAATAAAAAAAAATAGCTTCTTTAGTGACCAAAATCAACAAGGACATTTATGTCACATGCCCATCGATGATTTGATGCCTTGTGAGAGATCTTGTACTGTAAAAATATAGAGGTGTTTTTCACAACAGAAGTGATTGATGTACCACATGTGAATAATGAACCACATTGATCAGCTTAACCCATTTGCCGAACGAAAAAGGAAGATAAACTTGGAATTCAGCAGTGACTTGTACATCCCAAGTGTGTTGTTAGCAGGTATATGAACATCTCTGAGATTCTGCACTAGGGAGCAAGGCAGTAAAGTGTCCCTAAAAATGGTTTTCAAAGATGCAGAGCCACAGACATGCAGAGACGAACAGTCAGAAAGCTGGTAGCTCTTGTGACAGAGAGATGCATCCATGCCTGTGCACATACAACGGTTTTAACCTACTGCAGAAATGGGATTGGGCACTTACGTGAGCCAAAACGTTGCATTAGACAAAATTAGGTTGCTCCCTTAGTCTGGCAAGATTAATCCTCACACAGTTCACCTACCCAAATCTGGTTTATTTAGGCTTTGTTTCAAGATGACAGAAGTATTACCGATAGGCAAACTGCAGGCTTCAAGTATTTATAAACAGGGGGAAAGAAAAGAATCGGAAAGATCCTTCAGGCTGCTCACATAACTATTAAACTCATGTGGAACATGGTGTCAACCTCTGAATGCACTGAGAAAAGGAAGCATTCAATGAGGAAAATTTAATAAAAACAAACATATTCTGATAGGATTACAGCATCAAAAGTGCATGTGTTCCACATGTTTTTATTTCTCTTTAAAATTAGAAAAAGTATCTTCGGTTGATGTATCTTGCAGGGAACTAAGCCAGAAAACACTATTATACTATTTCTTGCTTCATAAAGAATTTCATTTAAACTATGAACCTTGTGATAGGTAATTATATGCAGGAAGCAGAGCACATATGAATTTTATATTTATGGTCTACATTGAGGTCACAATTTAAATTCTAAAAACTGCCTTCAGAAATACCAGTTAGTGTGTCGTTTTTATTTTAATTGCATTTCCTCCCCTCTGGTACAGCATGATCAACTGAAAATCAGAACACATGTTTTATGTAACATATTTAGAATCTAGCAATAAACTATTACCATCCATATAAACATTAAACCCATTTGGAATGCTGCTAACAGAGAAGGGGGGAGGTCATGGGAGGTGCTAGTAGATCCTTTTGCCCAGGAGAAGAAAACAGCATTAAAAAATTTTCACATGCTCCTCATAACAACTGCTGTTAATGAATTGCTCTCCCTCTTCCCATGGTGCAATCACTATTTATTTCCAACTACAGATATCTTCTAAAAAAAATGCTGAATTATTATTTTTTTTTAATGTTAGTGAAATAGAAATATGTCAGTTCCTTTTGTTGCAGTAAGTAATGGCATTAGAACCAGTTGGGGTCCATACAATATCTAGTACCACTTCCCATCCAGTCAGGAATGCAGAACCTGGGGACTGTCAGTACTAGAGGCTGTGTTGTTTTTCCCCAAGGGTCTATTTTTCCCAGTTTAATAGAGATTGTGGTCTCAAATTTGGGAGCTGAACCTGAACCCCAATGGTGACCTTGTACGGGCTGGATACACTACTCATAAAACTCAAAGTGCCCTTCGCCCACTGACTTTTGCATGTGAGCTGTGGCTGGTCTCCAAAATGTTGGCAGAGGCTGCTCTTACCCGAGATGGTTGTGTGGTTACAACACCTTCATGGCAAGGAGATGTCAGCTACCATGACGAGTCCTGCCTAGGAACCACATCTACTGCTCTCAGTATCCAGGTTTTAATCATCTGCTCTACAAAAAGTGAGTGGGCAGGCTAGGGAATCTATCTAAACTCCTTTTGCACTCAAGGAGAAACACAAAATCCACTGGAGGGAGATTCAGGTCATCATAAAACTTGATAACTCCCTAGGCAGACGTGAAAAATTACTGGAAAGAGGTCTGTCTGCTCACACCACTGAAAGCACAGGACAAGACCCTAAGAGTTAGAAGACTACAGTCAAGTGGAATGAATTTCATGCAAAATAGTTAAATAGATGAACATCTTTCAGACTATCTTCATTCATGTAATCAAGAGCTTTTAAGTCTGAACTGGAAGAATATATTCTAAAGAGGAGCAGTTTAGCTTCTGTGATCCATTTAGGCTTTGGTCTCTTCACTGGAAGTGATGACAGGACTAGACATTGCAATGATGTTTTCATGTGACAACTTCTTCACTTAAAATGCAGTGCGCTATCAGTTCTTTGTGACAGCTTAGGTCAGCAATCAAGCAGAGTATAGATGGTCAGACAGTTTCAAATTATTTTAATTTAATTTTTTTTTATATTTTTATCATCTATTCTAAAGGAAATGTCTGGATGTTCAAGACTCAGTCACTGTGATTTGAACAGGATATACACCTTTGACCTTGAATTTTAAAATACACCATATAACACAACTCCCTGCCATCTAGTTTCTATCATACCTTCATCATTTGTCATAGAAAATTTTTTGATTGACTTAACATAGATATTTAACACATGCATGCTGAAGCTGAAAGAGCCAGTACAAGTCAGACTAGTTCTATTAACATAAATTGAAGCTGACTGATTTATACCAGCTGACAAAAGAGTCCAGTATCTAATAAAAATCTGAAAGGTCCTTACATTTTACCTGACACTTACAGAGGTTTTAATCAAATTCTACATTTGCTTGTTTGAATTTTGGCATAAGAGAATTTTTTTCTTAGTATTTATCATGCCTCAGGATTAAAAAACCCCACCCAAACAAAACCACATAGTAAAGTGTTACAATTCGTAAGTTATCTATGTGATAATTAAAAACAAAAAAGAAGCTGTGACCAAGAGCCAGATCAAACTGCCTGTTAGCATACATCTGAAAGGAATGACATCTTATTATATAAGGGACTAGCATATTCACTCCTGCCTCAATAGAAGCCTTTTTTTGACATGGAGATAACTACACATGGGAATAGAAATATTTATACAGTTGAAAATGAATACAAGGCCTTTTTTTTTTT
>VXBX01007698.1:25190-46605 GCA_013400415.1 Scytalopus superciliaris | reverse complement strand
TTTTTAAAAAAAAAAAAAAAAAGATACATTATTGTCTGGCTTTCCTGATGCAAACATATGAAATCCTGAATCTTTAAACATTCAGTACATAATTTTAAATACAAAGACCTTACCCACGACTAAGAAAGTCCTAGAGCTATAAATCACTACAGAAGCCATAAATAAGGAAGGATGAGAGAATATTTTGGAAAACTACAATGATATATCAGTCTTGCTCTTGGATTCATCCCTAAGCATTTGTTGTAGGTTGTATATTGATGAGGATGGTGGGCTTGTTTGGCCTTGGTCTGATCCAGTATAGTTGTGATTGTGCTCTTCTGTTCAACTAGACAACTGAACAACATATGACCTCACAGACTGTAAACACTAAAGATTAAAAAATAATATTAAAATAGGATTGAAAATTGATTGAAAAAATTTACTTGAGGTAATCGCTATAAAGTTTATAGTGTTTCACTTTAAATTGTCTGATTTTTCAACTACATTTTCAAAGAAATACAAATAAATTAATAATAAGAAAACAAAACAGCTTATTTGGAAAGACTATTTTTTTTTATTTTCCTTTTTTAAAACAATTTCCAATGGGATAGAAAACCAGCAGATTTTTACACCAAATAATTTTAAAAATATATTTCAGATTCTGAAAAATTGACCATTTTCAAGACCAAAAGAAACACTTACAGATAGTTGAAGCAAAATCAGAAATATCCCTTTTCCCACAGGATCACAGCATCTGCAAAACAGTTGACAGTATTGGCACTTTCATTTTGTAGTGACTGAATAGCTGGAAGTCCTGAGAGTCTTCTAAATCTTCTTAAACAATGGGAAAACACTGAGTTTGTGTCCTCCCTCTCTATCCAACATAATATTAGGGATATATCAAAGTATGACATCTGAACTCCAGAAACCACACTCAGTCATTTATGTGAATGTACAAATGCAAACAATAGAAAAGAGGGAATTCCACAAGGCAGGGTAAAGACTATTTAAAGGAATGATATCTAATTCATATATATTACAGTTTCTTCTATAGAGAAACTGTAAATAACTTTTCACTGTATTATGTCATGAGGCACAAGAACATATGCTGTGTTGAATTCCAAACATATGACCTCTGCTGCATTCTTTTCATCTAATCATTATATAATTCTGTCAGCAAGAATAATCAAGTTTGATGTGTGTAAGTGTTCACAGGATTGAGCTTAGATACTCTGAAAGTTCATTCCCTTAACATTGGTACCATAATTTTGCATGGTAAAGTACTTAATCTCTTAGAACTCTAAATAAAGGGATTTTTTTTTTAATTACTATAATAGTTTGATTGTTTAATTTTGAATCATTATTTTCTCCACAAAAAAATTATCAGCAATACTGGAGTTCCTTAGTTAATTTCCATCATAATTCAGGATTCACATTTCTTGGCTGAGCCAATGGAAATGGAATGCTAATTCCTGTAGTTTTACAGCAGTCAAAAGAAGCTGATCAATATACATCTGAAGAAGAGCTATTTTTTAATATTAAATCTTTGCACAACTCCCTTTTCACACACCAGTAACAAATATAACTCAAGAAATATTCTTAATGAATTCAAGTTGAGAATGAAAAGACAATGTTGATAGATAATTCAAATTCCACAGTGATCAAAGCATCATGTTACAAAAGTCATCGTATTTTAAATGAACAATTACAGCACTGATGTATTTTCTAACACTTCCAAAGTGTGAGAGAGCACTTTTAAACCTAAGCAACTAACACTCAGCTAAAGCATTTTTAATGGTGGAGGTTTACCTTACTAAATAATGACAATGCTGACCTCTATAACTCAGTTAGTTACTCCAGGCTCTTGGTGTAGACAACTGAAAAAAGCAG
Source organism: Scytalopus superciliaris (assembly GCA_013400415.1). Lineage (NCBI taxonomy): Eukaryota > Metazoa > Chordata > Aves > Passeriformes > Rhinocryptidae > Scytalopus > Scytalopus superciliaris. The sequence continues at coordinate 44,736 of VXBX01007698.1, read as the reverse complement.
GCACTTCATTCTTTTCCAAACTGTGTCTGAAACAGGTCAGAAGAACAGTAACCTCTGAGTGCCTCTTCTTCTCCATTTCACTGGGCAGAATAAGAAAGCACAGCTCTGAGAGTTTCACTGTTCTTACCGCACTCCCTAGAGCCGAATTTTCATCCATATTTTGGTCTGTTTATCTGAATAAAGTAGAAAAGTAAGCTGGCCTTCCTTTTTAGACATTGTAATTCTTTCAAAGTCTTTAATGACTATTGCAAAATGAGTTTTCTTTTTCTGTCTGATGCTCTTCACTCCCTTTTCAAATAAACCATCTCACATGATATCTTGTCTTCAACTTCTCCTTTTCCTTTGGAAAATAATAATTTTGTCTGAATAACAGGAAAGCTAGTTAGCCATAAGTTTGAGTTAGTCTGTAATAATTCACCTGAATTTTTTCTGATACAGCCTGTTCCTTGGAGAGCTGGAACTAAAGACAGAGACCGCGATATAGATGTAATATATGCACATGTTTATTTCCCTGAAGCCACTACATTTGCACTGTCAGAAAAGAACAGAATCATGCCACAGATGCCACGGCTTTGTTATCCAAAATCTACACCTACTTTAAATTTTTTTTGTGTAGGAGATACATAGATGAGTCAGGTTCAAAGCCAATTTTAGAGATACTTCTTTACACAAACTGCGGTAGATCCAACACAAATAATTACTCCTGGTAGGCAGGAGCAGGAATTCAGCGAAAGGTCTCCTTAGGAATTACCTGAACTGTTCAAAGAGGAGTTGCTCTGGTGTGATTTGTTCTCATTTTTCAGGGAAACATTTTGAAAAGTTTTGGAATGGAAACAGGAAATTTCTTAACATCTTGGAACTTTTATTAGAGGGGAACATCATTTCCCCTTTGATTTTATGAGTAGCTGCTTTCACTTTTTTAGCTACGTATTTATATTCCATACAAGTAAGTGTGATAAGATAAACTGAATACTTGATGGATCACTTAACCAGAATCAACTGTGAATGAAAAAAATAAATTTGCTACAGCAGAAAGTAAAAAACTGGTTAGTGACATTTGCTTCCAGTTCTGAGATCCAAACGAGTCAGAACTACAAAAAAACCAAAACCAAACAAAACAAAAGGATGAATGTATTTATATAACCAATGTTAGCAGAAGAATCTAAGTATTGACTATTTTCTGGTCATAAGTTGAAAACATCTCCAACATGTTCATACCACAAACTAAGTACTATTCGGGGAATTTGTTCTAATATAAAACAATTGCTGTTGCTTACAGTGGTTACACTGAAAAGGAGAAAAAGGCTTGCAAGTTGCATAAAAATTCAACACAGAAAACCAATTATTTAAGACTAGGAACAACTCATTTCACATGAGAGAATGATTAGTGCTTCATAAGCTCAGAACCAACTACTCACAGGAATTTTAAGTTCCCAGGTTTGCCATCAAAATCTCATCTTTGACTTTCCTCCTTGGAAAGCTACATAACCTCTTCAGACGAGTATTAAAATGAAAGAGAAGGGGCTCCTACAGATATGGAAGTCCTTCAGTGGAGCCAGGCAAAACAAATTCCAGTAATCCCCCAGCACCTGCCTGCTTGGTCCATCTGATAGGCAGAGAACATGGAAGGTCATGCAGTGCCTCTCACTACAGTTCCCAAAGAGAGCCTCATTTTGTCATCAAGGTAAGTCACATGCAGAAGAAGACTTTTCTGGAGTGCCAAGAAGCTCTGTGTCAGGACAGATCTGGAAAGAGCCCCTGTGCACAGCCGTGCTCTGTAGCTGCAACAGCCACCAGACAGCCATGTCTGAAGGGAGGAGCTGCCTTGTGCAGCAGCTGCTCTTCCAGTGTTAATGGCACAGCATAACAGCAGACACACATCTGATCACTTTTCCCATGTGCCAGACATTTGCCTCTACTTTGGACAGAAACAGGAATCCCTCTCTGCTCTCTGTTCCCTTTACAGTGCTCTTGAAATGGGGTCTTCTCTGGGTACCTCTCATATGGCAGGTTGCATTCTTCAAGTGCGTTGGGACACACATCCAGCTGCCCGTGTGCACTGCTTCTGCTGTTCCTGGTCAGGGTGTGGGTGTTCCTGTCAGACTCTATCCTACTCATTTTGGCCATGTCCCTTCCCTCTTGCAGTTCCCTTGCTCGAGATGTCAGTACCACAGGCCTGAAAAATCAAGCACTTTACACAGAATGCTCATTTACTGTAATGGCAGGTGCAGAGAGAGGAAAGAAGGGAAATGTATTTTTAACTACAGATGTAGAAATGTAGTGAATTGCAGGTGCAAGTAAATATTTCAGGGTAATTAACTAAAATCAGTCTGCAAAGGTGTTACAAAATGCCTAGAGTTGCAAAATATTTTAATAATTTCATCATAATCTTAGCTCTCTCTGTTCAAACCAGTCACTATTGTTGTTTATTTGTTTTCCTCTGGTCATTGAAAAATCTAGGCACTTCATATATAGCAGAAGTGGCATAAATTGAGCACCAGCCTGAATTTTCTCCACCCAAAACTATCTCACCTACACTTGAATATTTCCCATGCACACCTCAACCAGAATTTGCAAATACTGAACATATCAGGAGAATGCCAGATCTTATCAGATGTTCTAAGATGGTTTAGTGAAGTCTGGATAAACAAGCGGTGTTTTGGTTGTCTTACTAAACTACATTTTCGAAGTTCAGCCATCACTTATCATAGTCTGATAGCTTGTCAGAGATCATTGCAAAGAATTCCCCACTGTAAATAAAAGCTGTATGAATACAACTAGTTATAATACTTTGGATTTAAATGGATGTATTTTTGGCTAGAGGGTTCTGTCAACATTTATCAAGGAGATGGGTGTACGTTTTATGTTGTTTTGGTTCCATAGCTAATTTGGACAGCAAAATGAGATTTCCTTGTAATGAGTACAAAGCCACCTGCTTTGTCTCTTTGGAGGAATTTAAAATATTTAGCATATGAAGTATAAGTATATCATAAGAGTTCTCATAAATATCATCAAGAAAGCTGTCTAGGCATAGAGATCTCCTGAGTAAAAGAATCAGTATTTAATAGCTCCCTTAATCTCACTTAATGTTAATGGACAATTGGAGGAAACTACTCATCTGGAAACTACTTTAGCAAATTAATCGTGGCCAAACATCTTTGCTTAAGTGAATCTGAAAGGAAGTCATCCATCTTAGATGGGATTTTAGAGAAGTATCTACAATTGGAAAACTGTATATCAGTTTAGTAAATGAAAGTCACTTATGAGCTTGCATCAACTCACTTCATACTCAAGCCATACCTAGCCAGATCTCAGTAACCATTTTCTGAGCTGAAAAAGTCTACTAACAAGCATTGTGTCTCAAAAGCTTATGAGAAACATGAGCTTTTCAACTTTGCACTAATTTCAGACATGTCATCTGGTGCTTTAAAATTGTTTTAGTCAAGTTCCTTGCTCCTGTTTGGTGCAGAGCTATCATGCCAAGCTTTAATTATTAGGTATACATGGCAAATCTGAGCTTAAGTCAGTCCAGCAGTTCACCTATCTGGGAAGCATCATTTCCTCAGATGGTAAGATTGACAAAGAGACAGACAACAGGTTAGCAAAGGCATACAGAGCTTTTGGAAAACTCCATAGAAGAGTCTAATAAACACCTGAAGAAAAGTACAAAGATCAAGGTCTACAAAGCCATTGTACTGTCCACTCTTCTTTATGGCTCTGAATCCTGGGTTATCTATCGTCACCACCTGCGACTCCTCGAGCACTTCCATCAGCGCTGCCTCCAGACAATACTAAACATCCACTGGACAGACTACGTGACTAATGTGTCTGTTCTGGAGCAGGCAGAGGTCACCAGCATTGAGGCCATGCTGCTGAGAACGCAGCTGCGCTGGGCAGGGCACGTCTCCAGGATGGAGGATCACCGCCTCCCTAAGATTGTGCTCTATGGTGAGCTTGCCACCAGCTGCCACAAGAGAGGAGCCCCAAAGAGGAGATACAAGGACTCCCTCAAACAACACCTCAACCTTGGCCATATTGACCACCATCAATGGTCCGCTCTGGCCTCCAATCGGGAGGCATGGAGGCACACCATCTATAATGCTGCTGCTTCCTTTGAGAGCGCACGCAGGATCAGTCTGGAAGAAAAAAGACAGCACAGAAAGAACCGTGCCTCGCCAGTACAGCCTGTGGAGACTCCACTGTGCCTTTTGTGACCGGACTTGCCTATCGCGCATTGGCCTTTTTAGCCACCAGCGCGCTTGTAGCAAACGTGGGTAGAGCCCTTCTCAAATCTTCGTTCGCGAAGCCCAGCCATGATGATGATGATGATGTCATGTTCCACTTCCACAAGGACATCACTGAATTACAAAACTACGTTCAACCTTCATTTAATTAAAAAACACTCTTATGCAGCATATAAACCTGCGTATTCACTTGCCTTCCTTACTACTCAGTCTGTCTTATACTATTTTAGTAATGTGATTAAATATTACTCCCCATTCTCCTATGAAAGAAGTTGAAGTGTGTGCAACTGCCTGCTTTGCAAAAACCTATAACCACTTCCCTGAATTCATGATCTGTCTTTAAAAGAAGGTAGCACATTGTTCTCCTAACCCCAATGCACAACTGAAGGGGTATGCAATGATCAGGCAGGAGGTTTGGAAAGCTGTGAAGTCCATAGTTTATCTTCACATAGGACATGACTGTGCCAGGGGAGGCATTGGTACAGGACATGAGGGAGGCCAAATATATACGTGTACAAACACATAGGTACCTGGAGGATACATTCATTCATGCCTGTCAACATCATCGAGATGGTGTGATCTCTGTCTCAGGAAGCCTCTAAATTGTTAATTGCATGGGAAAATCCCTGTATTGGGTAGAAATTGCTGTATGTATGATCTGCTTGAAACTCTTTGATAAGTATCTGGCAACTGCTGTTGTAAAAGCATTACACTGTCCAGAAAAGATATCCTCATGTAAACTTCCATTAAAAACCCAACCAGATCAATGGGGATGTTACAGAAAGGGGGGATGTAAGTTTGAAAATTGTGGACCTGATTTATTTCATACTTTTCTTTCTGCACACATTCTTTATCTTGTAAAGGTTCAAGTTTTTAATTGCAATTAAATACAAAATTTCTGTGAATAAAAGCTCTGTGTACTAATTTGTTCCTTTTTGTGAGTCAAATGATCTGCTTATACAACCCTTTATTCCATCACTTGTTTTAGCCCATAATCTTCCATGTGAAGTTTTGATCATTGACTTAAATGCAGCTCACAAAGTAAATCAGAGTATTCTTAACACTAGGAGACTGCATTCACTCCTAGGAAATTCTAATCACTTTTAGTTAAATTACACTTAATGTGAATTTTGACTGGAGAGTTTATTGACTTTGAAATGAATAAACAATTTTTAAGTGCCTGCTAATAACTCCATTTAGGTATCTGATGATAAATTAATTCTTTGTGTAGCTCTGTGGAAACCAGTGGGGTTGAACTTGTTCTGATCTGTTTAATTTCTGTTTGAGAGGAAGGATTTGGAACCATATCATGCATTAGTTTCCAAGCACTCTCCTAGATTTCAGCACTGTAACCACTATAAATGAATATGCGTGTGTTGATTATATATGATGGAGGAAAGGGGGTACCTAAGCTATGCATAATACATCAAAAGAGGCCTGCAGGATTCAAGGATCTATAAAAATTATTAGAAAGAAAAGAATTTAAATTCTTTTTTATTTCTGATAGTTCAGAATAAGACCCAAATGTTGACATGGGTATATTCTTCAAGATTTCTCAAAAAACCTAAAAGACTTAGTGGTATCCTGTAAGTACAAGATGATCAGTCACCACATTAAAGTATTAAAAGGCTCATTTTAAGCTCTAACAATAGCCTAATTCTGCTGTAAATCAACAGAATTAGACACATATTATAAAATTATTTACCTTAGATTGTTGACTCACAGCTTTACAAACAGACAGTACAATTGTCTTGCAAAAGGAAAAAGTACACTCAACTTCTAAAATAATTTTCTAGCAGTATTCTTGTGTATATATAATTTCAAATAAAAACTGATATAACTGAGTTTATATACAATATTTTACTTTTTAAGCCAGCCATTCTAATATAAGACTTCATGTGTTTCTAGGTCTTGTTACTGTCATCCTATTATAATAAAATTCTAGAAAATAAAGCTGAGCATGTAAACACTGAATTAAGCTCGAGCTTCTCATTTTCCCAGAATTCATCAGATAAATTTAAAATCAGATTAGTAACATATCTTTGGACATTTGGTTCATGTTCTTTACAGTTCTTATGTATTTATCAGCTTTTCATTGAAGAAGTCTCTGGTGTATTTTTAATCTCTTTTCAGTTCATGCTTTTTCAATTTTCAGTTGATATGAAGGATAGGTATTTAAACACGGTTTGCAGTTGAATTTGAAGAAGCTGTTTCTCTTACTCTAAGTTCATATAAACATATGCCATTGTACTTCAAATTAGGAACAGAACTTAAACAGAAAAAAAAAAAAAAGAAATCTAGAGTATGTCTTGAAGAAAGACAGGCAAACAAGGAAAAATAATTGCCCTGATTCATGCAAAAACATCTCACATCTAGTTTTAGTTTTCACTTTCATTGGATAAACTTACCCTTTCTTATATATCCTTTGCTATGAAATGAGGGATATCTGACATGTAGGAGGACAAAGAAATCACACTGAATAGCTTATGACATAACCAGGAAAATCCTGCTTAGTGTAGAATCAGGCCATGACTAAGTAAATCATAATCTATCATATCCAAATACAGTATAACATCCCTTTTTGATGGTAAATAATTCAGTGTGGGAACTGAAATGAGAAAGGATAAGTTGTTAGAACCAGGTGAGTACTGTAGGGGAACTTCTATCTGGCTTCACCCTCATACAACCACAATTTTTCACAGGAGTGCAATGCCAACAAAAATAACTAATTTATTCTGTAAACCTTGAGTAAAGTTTTTGGTGAATCCAGTCCAAACATCTTTTTCTGTGGTGAGAGACTCATAACAGGGCTTGTTCTCTCAGCAATTTACTGGCATGTTTAAAGGTGTATCTAGGACAGGGCACTATTTCTCTTGAATTGAAAGTGTCCAACTTTACCAATACATTGACAAGGGTCATTTCCTATTAGTTATTTCTCACTCCACCACTTTTTCTATTCTGAAACTCAGGGGGGAAAAAAAAGATTTTTTTTTTTTATTTTAAATTCCTAGCCTCTGAGTATTCAGCTGAGTACTTTAGCTGTGGTCTTATCACTACTTAACTACCAGAAAATACAGTAAAGAGTCACGGTTAAGTTGCTGGTTTCTCATTTCTGAGCTGAGGACAGTTGGCACAAATTCTTTCTCTGTTTCACTGAGTTGTACTCATCACTTCAGTGGCAGTCAGCTCAGATTTACCCACCTGCACAACCATGGAAATACTGGCTAGGCATGACTGCTTCCTTTTTTACATTGTGGTCTTAATTATGTGCATGCTGTGCAGTGAGTAAAGCGTCTTCTGCCTGGGAAATCTCTTCTGGGGTTCTGTTTCACAGGTTTCCCAGCCTAGTAGTAGACCAAAGGCAGGAAACATAGCATGTGCAGAGGTTTTGGTACAAGTCTAGACAAGTATGTAGGCACATTTGTATCTTCTCCAGATTGGCAGACTGTAGTATACCGTGCCAAGTGTTTTCCCTTGCTGGTTGAAAATCTTATCACCATGCAAAGTGTAAATCTTGTGAAAAACCTCAAAGAGCTGTTGCAGGCTCCACCTCGCCCATGTGCTGGAAAGAGTGTGTGAGTCCTCCACCACCAAATGTTGCTACAGCATGTGTTGTAGACCTGATGACAGCAGCAGACCCAAGTGTTCCATGCACTGCACACGGACAAGTGACATTTAGCTCACTTTGAGTTGTAACTCACAAATAAATTTCACAGAGCTTGTGTCTGAGCCTTCACCCATTAACAAGAACCAATTACTCAGACAAATGGTCTCTTCAGAAAAGTAGTGAAATATAATGCCAAGACAGTTCTCCCTTTGTGGAGAGCAGAGGAGCAGGTAACTGTAATAAGTCAAGACTGAAATTTCTATTCAGCTTAAATTAACAGCTAAATACTGCAGAAAATTGTAATTCTAAACGCTAATGTGAATGGGCTTTTGGCAAATCCATGTGATATCTCTGCTCTACTGTCATGCTCGGTCTGACAGCTGCCATTGCCTGACAGTCATTTCAGTAAACATGATTATTATTTTTTTCTCCTACAGGTAACAGTAATGTTTTAAATTTACAGTATATGCATTCCCTTTTCCATTTATAACAACAAAAGCATATACCTCTTGAATAAATGCTACCCATATTTATAGAAAGGATGAGGGAAAAACAGGTTAAAGCACCAACATCTTGCCTACCAATAAACAGATAAAAGAAACAAAATAGTTCTTATCACAAAGTATAGGATTTTTTTCAAAAGGTACTGACAATTTATACAGAAAAATGAAGAAACTGGTCTCTCACATACAACCCTTCCTTGCAAGAGATCGAGCACATATTTAAAGGTTTTAGACAGCTAGAGTGGAATCCACTACAAGTAAATTTAGCACCTAAAGTATTCCCAAATTGTTCTTTTTTATGTACCTTCCTGATACCCAGACTCTCTAGAGCTGCGGCAGAAATAGGCAGATGCCTCTGTCAGGCAGATGCCTATCCTATCAGCCTAAATTAGGTGGGCTGAATTTCATCCCTAGGCTTTTCATCTGGTTATCTGACCTGTCCTCTTCTGATTTTGAAAGCAACCTAGGCCAAGTTTAGGGAGTTTTTGGGGAATTAAAAAGCCATGGACTACTTGAGATTTTTTAACAAAAAGCTAAAATCAAGCAGTGGGACAAGTTCCCTTCAGTCCCAACATTCTGCTCACGTTTCAGTTGGAAATAAGAGAAGCAATATTTTTGTAATAGGTGCTTATTTTTAACCCCATATTTTTCAGTCTTTCGTTGAAAAATGGGCAGAATGGATACACACCATGTATAGTGCTGGAGGAATTATTTTCCAAAGAGAAAGCTATACAGTGAGATAATCCCTGGGTGGGGCCATCCATCTTTTCCACTTTTTGTGCCAGGAATCATTCACAGGAATAAGGAGTACAGTTGCTAACTACATCCTCCTGAAAGATCAGGTCCTCTAGAATCTGAACCCATTGCTGTGAAGACATTACAGAGTGGCTGAAGGACATGTGCTCTCACAGATAGTTAAGGAGGGGTTTGCATTTTTTTTTGTTTAATCTTATTCTTTGTGACTCAGAAGAGCAACTGCAAGTCACACCAATGCTGCCTAGGGAAAGGGAGATATCTGAAGCCATCCAAATGACAGCGACTGCGTCCCAACACACTTTGCCAAGAAGCACATGTTCTTGACTCCAGGAAATCCCATGTCAATGGATGTGAAATGTAAAAGACATGCATAAGCTCTATTAGGAGTTGGCTCCTCAGCTGATTAAAAGAAAGGAGTCCGTTCACTGAAGTCAGTGCAGCTGCAATAATTCATAGTAGCTCAGAACCCAGCCCCAAGCTTCTTTAATGCATGTGGTTTTATTTCTTAATAATTTATTAAGCATGGTTTAAAAGACAAATCATTGATGGTGATTCCTGTCAGAGAGAAAGCTTTCATGCTTGCTGCATTCTGTCTGACAAGGCAACACATACGGTGGTCCGACTTCTACTGTACACAAAGAGCAGGATTCAATTGCTTAAACATTGACATCTGTTGCCACTAGAGCCATCTCAGGTGACCCCACCTGGTCTCCAGCTGCCTGTCTGGGACACAGGTCTCTTATAAGTCCTGTGACATACCTGTCATTCCCATGCAGATGTCTCAGGTATCCTGGGTTATATCAAACAGCACTAGACACTTATGTTCAAGCTACTGCATCCCTCCCAAGGACTGAAAGCATAGCTGAAATAATGTGTTATTCAGGTCCTCTTGATTTGTTTCCTGTTTCTTTTAGTGTTTTAAAGAACCTTTGCTAGCAGATTTGAATTTAGTAGCATTTTTGTAAGATAATTTTTTTAAGCAAAGGGATTTTTTTGGCAGTGCTTTAATTCTGCTGGGGACTATGCAAAATGTAAAATATTATGCAGCTCGGTAGGAGAAAACTAAAGCAAACAGGCAGCTCAGTTTTCTAACCCCATGGTAGAATACCATCTGTAAAAGTGAAAGCTTGTTAAAATGATGGATTTTATTTACAAGTTTACTAGAAATGGAATCAATTCCCCTTAGCTTTGGAAAAGGGATTCAGCACCAGATTGCAGATACCTAAGAACCAAATGTAAGTACATGTGCACATGTGAGACAGGTGTGAAACCTCTCACATAGCGAATGGGATATAGAGCTCAATTTACACATGGCATGAGATACTGTATTCCATCTACTACCAAAGGGTGCAGATCTTCTGCAGATCCATGTTATATCTGATGGACAAGGTCTCATGCATTTTAAGCCATCCCTAATTGCAGTAGGTATTTGTGTTTAGGAAATCATAGCATGTCCAGTTAACAGAGCATGGAGTATAGAGAGCTATGTGCTCATCCTGAAGAGGGCATCTCAGTCCGGAATCACTCACAGAAACACAGCAGTATTTTATGTGTCCCATGGTGTCTTAGACATCCACAAGGCCTGGTGGGCATGACGCAGGACTTTCAGATTAGTCCATGGCTGAAAGTCCTTAAAATTTCACTTTTTAAAAAAATGCATAGTTAAGCAACGCTTTTGGTCTGGTTTTGACTTATGTACATACTAACAAGTAAATTTGCTAAGGACAGCGTGACAGCTCTGACCAAGTGTTCCAATAGATTGGTTGTGAAGGCTAGAAATAGCTCTGCCTATATAAATAGAACAATTTTAAATACTGTTTTTAAAACAGGATTTTCTTTATAGGCTCAATGCATCATTAATATGCAGTGTACCTAATCACCTAAAACAAATATTTCTTCTTCAGCAGTTTATGCTGACAAATGAAAGCTATATACTGCATATTGTGGAGACCCACTTGATCTTAACTCCAAAAGCCACTGAAAAAACTATAGAAGATCTCCTCTAATCCACTCAGCTGTACTTAATTTTCTGCTGGTATTTTATAAATTTTGTAAACATAGATGGGATAATATTCTGGCCCTTCTAGTGGCTGGCTGTTTTTCTTTTCTTGTTTCCTTTCTGGGTGTAACACTTTCATTGCTCAATGAACAGAGAAGGTTCTTGGAATCACTGAAACAATATCTCCATTAACACCTAATTACCTTTCTGAACAACTACAGTTGTCTAGATGATTATTTTTTTTAAATATTTAGATAATCTTTATATGAAGCTTTTTCATAAACCCAAACTTCTGATGGCATCATCTGCACCTCTCTTAGTGCAGCAAAATCAAGTTCAAGTTGTTGTCTTAGTACCAAAGTCAGTACAGTTCTTAAAAATATTTTAAAGAATTCCTGTGGGTTTGCCTTGGAAGAGGTGCTGGATTTAAATATTAAAGACTCAATAATATTAAAGGCTACAAAACAACAATATCATTGAATTGAATAGATTCTAGAGAGCATTTTGATATATAATTTATATATGTAAATTATTTAGTACTTATGCAAATTAATCTATTATGAAGTAACCCTGTGCTGTGAATGGCACTTCAGCCCATGGACCCATCAACTGGTAATAAAATAAATATGGGGTAAAATTTGGGTTTAGTTGAAATTTATGTATACTGATGCATTAAGCGGCAGAGAAACTTTGAGAATTGTTCCTTTTGTACAGGAGATTTAAGAATAAAATCATCTATGCATTTAATGAAGTTGTTTCAGTAATGGGGATGTCCTGGAATAAATCTCAGTCAGAATTATAATTCATATTGTTATGGGCTTCAGTTGAACTCTGAGAATTGTTTTTAATGTTGTATATAAAAGTACTAGTCTGTCCTAGACATAGAGGTATCTAAATGGGAAAAATGAAAAAAACCCACCAAATTCTAGTTCCCATTTAAACACAGGTAAAGGCTATCACAATGCCAGGCACAACCACAAAAAACCAAGGAGAGAACAACAGACCATCCTTCTCTTCAAAATGGTAAGGAGCAATGTTAGTTTGCCTAATTAAAATGAAGGGAGGAAAGACAGAACTTATAAGGCCTAAGATTTCATTATTACCACAGATTTAGATGAGTACTCTCTTGGTTCTCTGTCCTAAAACAGCAGGGCAGTACCAGTGAAACTTAAACTCCTTACTGGAAATCACCACCTATTCACTAGGTAGATATTTCCAGGGATTGTGAACATCCAGCCCTGGGGGAGCAAGGCAAGTAAAAATTTTTGTAAGGAACGCAAGCAGATACATGTTGGCAAACACTGATTTCTAGCATGATGTAAAAAGATAGACTTTTTCCTTGCTGTAATTTAGTTCATCTTTGATGTAATGAAGAAAATATTATTGATCTTGATTGAAACATAGTTTGACTATATGTGGATGAAACAAAAGTCAAATATCATGTGTCAAGCAATTTCCTTATGCTGGCCCTAGTAGGTCATCACTAAGTAAAACTGAACAAATAGAAATGTTTATATTTTAGACAGAAAGCTTCCAATAGGCATAAGAATGAGCACCAGAAGGGATTTCATAGGTGATCAAGTGTGCTTCCCACTTGTCTGATTAGGGTTTTTTGTCCTTTTGACTAAAATACTCTTTCAAAGCTATACCAGAACTTCACTTTTGTATTAGGGCTTTCTTTTACTTAATGTTATTGATTAATGCAGAGAAGTTTCCTCCCTCTCTATTGTGTACATCCACACACACATTCTTTCATTTATATTATTTGGAGTAATCACATCCTCTTTACACCTCCTCTCCACTAAGCTCTGCAAGTTATAATCTTTGCCTCCTAATCAAGCTCTTCTTCTAACCATCCTAATTCAAAATGAATTTGTTGCTTTTGAACACTGGGCAGTAGCTAAGCATTATTGGTGACATTTTGCAAAACTTTATACTATAGAAGTAATGCCTTTTTTCTGATACTGAAAATTTTTGACACTTCTAACAGATTTCTTGCATCCCAGCAATTTTCATAGCATAGGGTGGCTTTCCCCTCTCACGCAAATGTTTCCCACAGTGTAAGAAGTAGTTTGGACTTTCTGGTTGGACTTTATTTTTGTAGTTTCAGAATGAAGGGAGCAACGTGGCCAAAGATGCACCAAAAAAAAAAAAAAGTTCTGACAGTAAGTAGCTCTATACAATAATTATTTAATCTAATTCCCAGACATACTCACAACACATATGGAAGTGAGCTTGAAATCACTGCCATACCAATAACAAATAGAATGTTATCATCCTTCTAGACATCTGCAAAATGGTTGTTGGAGTTTTTAATGCATGAGCACCTAGAATCATTGGCAAAGCAACATCAGATTCACAGCCCTCCTAGGAAATCAAGGAAATAGTGCAAAAGTGGAAGAAGAATACCTCCTGGGAAGTGTTTTCAATGCCAGCTACCTGGTTTTCTTGCCAGTCATGAATATAGTCATGAAGAAACTGCACTACCACACCTCGATTGCAATTATCTCTGAGAAAGAAATTTGATCCAGCATACTCAGAGGTAAATCCAGCTCATACTAAATAATCACTGTTGGCTATTCAGCTGAGGGCACTTATGTTTCAAGACACAGTTGGGAAGGGGGAACTTATTTAGACAAAATTCACTGAAGAAAGCAAAGAGATTATTCAAAATCCTGCGCATTCAATTCCCTTTTATACAAAACAAATATCCTAATGGTACTTCGTCTCCTTTCAGCCAGAGTCAGCAGCCAAGGAAGGAAACAGAATGTTAAACTAAAGTGAAATTGCAGTTTTGAAAAGCCAAAACTTTTTAGCGGGGCCTGTTGTGATAGGACAAGATAGGATAAGTCTTTTAGAATGAGTGTGGTAAAACACTGTGACAGGTTGCCCAGAGAGGTGGTAGATGTCCCCTCCCTGGAAACATTAAAGATCATGTTGACAAGGGCTCTGAGAAACCTGTTCTAGTGGAAGATGTCCCTGCTCATTGCAGAGGTGTTGGAATGGATGATATTTAAGGGTGCCTTCCAACCCAAACCATCCTATCATTCTATGAAAACAAGATCAGGACAAGATGGAAACTTTGTGAAGATGTTTGTACTTGGGTATCTTTCAATTTCATTTAAATAATGCAGAATTTTCAGATAAGAGGTGAAAAAACATTAAAAAATGTGTCTCTTCCTCTCTACCAAAACAATCTGTAAAAACCCAGTTGTGCAAGGTCAGAACATTCATAGATTTGTATACTTCAGCCTCTGTTAGTACTTCTAAAATTATAGAACTAGATGAAAGGCATACAGGAATGAAAATAACCATTAACAAATACAAATAGAACTTGGCCATTTAGGATAAATTGTCACTTACAATGCATATGTTTAGTTAAAATAACAATGTGAAATTATATTTTTCTTTCCTTTTCCTTATTCTGCTCCCTTTCCCTTCCCTTCCCTTCCCTTCCCTTCCCTTCCCTTCCCACACATAGTACAAAGTGAAGGAGTTAGGACAGAGAACACTATTCACATCATTCTGGTGCTAAGACTTAAAGCTCCAGCTTTTTCAACTCCCATTGGGCAAAAGCATGAAAGAGAAATAAATCTTTACAAGTTGACACAAGCACAGAGTGAAGAGAGGAACTAAAAATATGCTAGTGGTCTAATGCTGTCCATAAATCACTAGAAAAGAAGAGGGTCTGTTGTCATATGCCTCAGGCATTGCTATAAAGTAGGTAGGGGAAAGAAAATCTATCCATAGGGTAAGTTATATACCATTTTTATAGTGTTTAACCTTTTTTTTTTTTGGTTACAGAATTTTCTGAGTGGTGCATACAAAAGACAAGAAGATGGAGACAGAAATAGAAAGGAAGAGGTAGCAGTTATCTCTCAAGAAGAAAGAACTGGTTTTCCAAATTTCATTAGAGTTTTGTGCATTGACCACAGCATAGCCACAGGCATGAACAGCACAGCCTAGACCAACAGTGCTAAGCACTGGAATGCCCTATTAGGGTTCATCTCTGAGTGCAGAATTTCTAACATCCATGTGTTCTCCTGTCACCTAGACTGTCTTGGTGGGTTTCAATGCTTCTGACTGGGATTCACAGGTAGTAGGAGTGAGATGAAGCAACAAATTCAGTCAGTAAAGAATGTCAGTCAGAAAGAATACCTTTGAATTAAATATTATCCCTATCCTCCAAACTTGGTGTTTCTGTAAAATGTAAACTCCCACCCTCTCTCTGGAGCAGGATGCAAACCAACATGCAGAGTCAGAGTACTGATGGAGATCCACCTTAACAGCCAAAGGTCATGTGAGATGGCCAGATACAAATTCTTTTTCAAATTATCAGGGCTAATTAAGTTTAATAATGGACTACATCAAATAATAAGTTATAGAAGAAGGCTTTTTATGTTTGTTTGTTTATTAAACATATTTATTAAACATATTATATTTCCATATAGCCAGGTTTTTCTACCAGACTAAGAAATTTCTTAACAAAGTAGATTGGTTGGGATGAAAAGTCTTTTCTGCTGTTAAGCTACCTTGGAGAATAAAACCAAACAAAACAATATTTCAGAAAAAAATTAATATGATTCACTGAAATTATTTTTTTTTAACAAACTGAAATAGATTCAATTGTTTTCTCCTTGAAATAATCTTGTGCCTTTTCTGCAGTTTGTTAAGTCAAAACATGGACAAAGATAAGATTCATTTAATTAAAAGTGTATTTTCACATTAGATTTTCTTGCAACACAGTCAATGGTTTCTGCACAGATTTACTTGAAATTATTCCCTCAGTGTGAGTATTTTTTTTTTAAATACTGCTCCTCTCTTTCTTGTCAAAGTAATAGCAGTGCTAAATAAACCCAATGAAAATGACACTTTAAAAGAGCTAAAAGTGTTTATGAGAAACTCTCTGCTGGCTGTTAGAAAAAACTCTCTGTGATCAGTATCATATATAGCCTGTTACTGGAAAGTAGATAAACTGCTGAAGTGATACCATCTGGCATATCCTATGCTCCAAATAACAATTATCATCTGAATATATTGAAAGATAACCACATTGTTGACTTTTTTTTTTCCTGTGGGGCTTTGTCTAAATTATTTTTTATTAAAAAATAACATAAAGCCCAATGGAATTTAACCTGTAGGATTTTTTTTTTGACCCTTGTTAAGGACACAAAACTACTGACTGATTACCAGAAAATATTATAAGACATTTCCCTAGTGTCTCCTTTTTTTATTATTTATTTTTTTTCTTTCTATCTGTATTTGTAATTACTTTCCTGGCTGCTTATCTGTTTTGTAGCCCAGCAGTTGTATTTCATTCAAACCATACTTGCATATTTTTCAGATTGTTACATAATACCAAGTTCCTGATTTGGAATGCATAATTCCCTGTCTCCTGTGATAACTCTGTCTGTTTAATGGGGCAGATGCTGCCTACAAAAGCCATGAGCAGCAAAGTGAAACATCACTTCTTGGTTATTGCAGCTATTTAACTGTTGAGCAAGGGAAGAAGGGAGGAAACACACACTGCTGTTGTTACCCTGTTATATTGCAGACTATAACTTTAAACAGAGGAGACAGGACACCAGGACTAGGTCTGCAGGATGGTCTGTGTGGGAAAGAGAGCTCCTGGAGATGGCTGTACACTTGCCTGCCCATGGGAAGCACTGAATTAATTCCTTGTTTTTCTTTGCTTGTGTGCATGACTTTTTGTTTCACTGTAAAACTGTCTTTATCTCAACCATGAATTTTATAGATTTTACCATGCTAGTTCTCTCCTAAATCCGGCTGGTGGGGGAGTGAGCAAGCAGCTCTGTGAGGCTTGGCTGCCAGCTGGGGTAAAACCATGACAGTCTTATAAGGTCTATGTACTGGGCAGAGGAGAGAGAGATGAAGTAATGCATCACTATAGGAAAGGCACTAACATGAAACTGACCACTATCTGTTATGTGGTGCCTCTTGCCACAGGACAGTGGGTTGGTGCTGGTGGTCACAGCACCACATGTGCTGGACTGGCAAAGGGGGAGGAAGGACAGAACTTAGGAGGACGGAGACAGGAGAAGGGAACAGGAAATAAAGGAGGAATGTAGTGAAGTTATACATGATACTGAGGGGTTTCAAGGGCCTTCCTACTTAAATACACAGGAAAGAAAATCAGATATCCTTAATTCCATTACACATAAATACCCTCAGTTTGCGAGTTTGTGTCATTGTGGGTTTTGTTTTGTTCTTTTTTATACAATTGAGTACACACATTTGAAATCCTGGTTTCCTTCTGTTGCTCGTTTACTATATGTGGGTTGTGGCCCCAACAAGTTGAACTTGTTGTCTCCCTCCTGCTCAGGAGGCTAAAGTTCCCTGCTCAGCCATACAGCATGCCAGAGACATCAGAACCCACAAGTTCCTAGTCCCTTGGATGTGTTATGCTACCGAAGGGTTTTCTGGGAGGAGGGAGTAACACAAAATAATGTCCAGAAGGTACAAGCAGCCACCTTGGAGAAGAGATCAGGGAGTTAGATGATAACTTTGGATGCAGGGGGACTACCTTGTCCCCACCACAGGAGGCTTTCCTCTGCCAGTACATCCTTTACTGTCTCTAAAGGTCTATGATTACTCACTCTAAGGCAAAAAATCATAATGAATTTATCTAATTATAAAATAACTGCAGTGAAACTAGTAAGTGGAAAACCATCTCCCACTCTAACAGCTCTTCTGCTGGGAGATAGATTTTGTTTACACTAGGCTGGAACAGGTTAAAAAAGCTGCTGTGTCAAATGTAGAGGCTATATATTGCTGCACAAGCCCACTTTACTGAGGCTAACTTTATAAGTCCTTGGCCAGTGTTTACTTAGCCACAATAAGGCTACTGTAAATAATTAAATGACTTCTTTGTTTCCTTTCTAGTGTGTTGTAGGGTTAGTTTATTGTTGTTGGGTGGCAAATTACAAGGATTTCCTAGGCCACCTCATTTATTTTATTTGGCTATTGGGCCTTGTTGCCATTTGGAAATTTCCTGATTTCAGTTGCATTTTCTGGGCTGCTTTTAGAGGCCTTTGAGCATGAACAATCTGAAGGGAGAAACTGTGATAGTTAATAAAAAACTGTGGCTGTTAGCACAAGCATCACACAACAGCCCTGCTGTCGCCCTTCAACTCCTGTCATCTGTCATCACCAGCCTCCCAACCCTTCATTCTCCTGACATCATGAAACAAAGGTGGTTAAAAAAATTATGTGGGAGACCAGGACATGAAAAAACAGAGACCATATATCAAGTTCATGAATCCTCATGGTCCCACAAGAAAGCAACATCCTCCTCCATAAAATACACATGGAAAAAAGACTAAGAAAGTCCATACAAGTGACCCAGGCTAGTGACAGAGAACTGCCAACTCTTCCTGGTCACTGGGTAGGTCCTAAATACTAGGTTCTTTTCCTCTTGATAGTGCAGAGGTGGAGAAGGAGAGTTAGAAAGTGAAAATATCAGCAAATACATTATATATGGCAGGTAGATGGAATTTCTGGTGGTAAAGACTTGAAGAGTTTTTTTTTAATGCCACCCATTTCAGAGAGAGTCCACTTGGAAGATATTAGAGAACTGTCTGGATGCAATTCTGTGCAATGTGCTTCAGGACAACCCCTTTGGGAGGATTGGAAGGTTGGACCAGGTGACCCACTGTGGCCCCTTTCAACTTTACCCATTATGTGATTGTGATTTCCAAAATTAGCTCAACACAGCACTAGTATTGGTTTCCTCATTCACAAGAGTTAAAAAGTCTGCAATATGATCCTTAATAATGCGGTACAAAGGATGAGTTTTGCATTTCCCAATCTAGTTCTGCCCCTCGGCCACACTCTGATTCTATACCAGAGATGTGAAAATGAACTATACACTTACTCCTGCCTCCAAAACCCACTTTAGAAAACGTTATCATTCAGGCCAAAGAATAGATGAGGCAATTCATAGTAAATAAGCCTAAAACTAGCCTGATTTTGTTCAGTCTGTGTCCTTTCAGCTGTGACAGCTGATGGTGCCAGTTAGTATGAACTGTGCCACTGTCTCTGTGCTACAGCTGTATTTTGCAGGCTGGAGTGCTGAACTGACAAACAGGTTTTGCTGTTTGCCATGTGCTCCTGCATTTGCTCATCCATCTGGATTGATATGCCTAGCAAAAGATTAGCTCAATGGGCCCTTGATCCTTTGCAAAGGCCTCTAGGCAGTTCCGTCTCACATACGATAAATAATAAATAACATTAATGCAATGCCAAGAATGTCATTAATAATTTTCAGATATGTAATTCATATTTAGAAGCATTTCAGACATTGTAAAATGCTCAAGTACCAATTACATGGAAATGTTTGTCTGAGTGTGTGACAAAAAAGAAATCATGGTCAGTAAGAATGTGTCACATTTGTTGGGGGGGGTTTGTTGCTTTTTTT
>VXBX01007698.1:4976-25153 GCA_013400415.1 Scytalopus superciliaris | reverse complement strand
TTTTTTTTTTTAACTTGAAACTAAATAGAATTGACTGAAAACTTGACAGATGAACATTGATAAGAACTGAGCTTGTAACTTAAAAGCTCATGACCATGAACAGGACTACTGAGGTTGTTCAAGGCTAATGGTATCAATACAAGTAGTCCATGCAAATAAGGAGACTCTAGAGCTAATGAGTTATTATTTATGGTCTGAATGTGAAATCAACTGACAGCATATGGGTCCATGGAAACATACATAAATACTATGCAACTATCCATATGGAGGAAAGTCACTAATAAATGACAAAAAGTCCACACAGAGAAGGCTATTTAAGTTGTTTTTTACCACTGAAACACAAAATAGCACTGGAAGTTGTGTGCATAAAGAGATGAACAACTAAGTTGTGCTTTTTACTGTATTGGGGTAAATTTAGTATTGACTTGTCTCAGACTATTAGAAATTCCTTTTTCAGTTACTGAAGTCAGACAATATGATTTTTCAAATCAAATCCCAAGTCACTGAACCAGCTCAGCTGATGCAAGAAGATTTTTTTGTTCTGGCATCTTGTTCATGTGATATCAGAAACAGGCCTGGCCTATAATGAAAGTAGCCAAAACCAATGTTACAGGTTCATTCCTGCAAATTGCTGAACAACCCTAGTGATTTCAGACAATTAAAGCTAAGCCCACAGTTAAAACACCTTTTTGATGGCCAGACTACTAGCATTTTCTGGATTGAACCTTATGGTAAAACTTTGGCAGTAGTGTGAACACCAGCAAATCTTTGTGCTGAAATGAAGCCCCTGACAGTTGAGGGAAATTGGGACAGGAATCCTTCTGATACAACAGGTATTTAAATTCATACTTGCCTAGATTGGTATCTGTATTTAGTAGTCAATACAATCAATCATTCTCAATACATTGCTAACCCAATTCCCTTTGACACAGCTGTTGTCAACCCACACAGAGTATCCTTCCTGGTACAGACACCAGTTGCTGCTCCAGTAATGGATCTGTAATGGATGAGTCACCAGTAGTACAAGAGTCCTGTGCCAATTCTGGCAGCCTAATGCCAATGTTTTGGTTACTATAAGGCATCTTATGTAGCACAAGGCATCAAACATTAGGCACAAAGAAATCTAGAGAGGTTTTCAACTGATGGAAAAGAGGGGTCCACTTTAGGCTGAGTACTAGAAGGCAAAATTTTATTTTTATTTTTAAGAAATTTAACACTGTTGATCTCTGAAGTATTTCCAGAGGACAAGATCTGGGTTTCCAAATGTTGCTGGCCACCATATGAGACACCCCATGGTATTCAAAAGATTTGCTTATAACTTGCAGATAGGACACAGGGCTTTGGGGAGACCTTTGCACTTTCAGAGTGGTGTTGGTTCAGTTGTCTAAATACAGTTTTCTTTCTACTATCTCGTAAGATACCCTAGTTCACCACACTTGGCCTCCATCTGTAGCTCTAGGGGGCATTGGTGTGCTGAAGTTCCTGTGATGCTTCCACCTGTCATGTGGATTTCTTGCATATATTAGAACATCACAAATAGGAATGAGCACTTACATTTAGTCCACTGTGCCTTTGGCCCAGCTTACTTTTAAATTATCTGATGTAAGACTATGTAAGACACTGAAGCTAAGGTTTTAGATTTAGATACTTTTGATGGTGTCTTCTTACATGAATAAGCTGGTTGTCAAATTTCCAGTATTTAGTTACTGAAAACTTTCAATATTATCAAGGCCCAGGGCATTTCTCCTAAATGCCCCTTATCTCAGATTCAGTTCCTTTCTCTTTTAAACACAAACATATTCAGCTTATTTCCAGGCCATTATACTGTCTCCAATGCTGGTGTTAAATCATTAGTCCCAAGCTGTTCAATAATCACTACAGTGTCAGCTGAGCCTCTGACTTTATATAGCTTCATATGCTTTTACTGTAGTCTGCTCATTTTGAGGAGGGGAAAAGGACTCCCACTCTGACTCAGACAAATTTCACGGGAAATTACGCTACTTAGGTCAAGGGGAATGGTGTCTGTTTCAAAGATACAGTGCCTGCTCTAAGGAAAACATGGGTAATTCTTTGGGGGTCCTTAAATTTTCAATTTTACACATGTAAGTTGGTATGGTAATGTAATTGAAAACATAAATAATAAATATATTACTGGCACAGGAGTTAGATGTAGTTTCTTGAGCTGTTGGCTCATGCCTGTGGAAACAGCAGGGTGGCATATTTTTCATGTGGTTTAAAATCCAAGCTGTTTTAAATATTACTGAGCACCAAACAAAGTAGTAACTGAAGTCCATTAGGCTTCCTAAGAATTTCCTTCTTGGATTGTACCTGGGACTAGCCAACTAAAACCACAATGTTCTACTCATCCTTCTGGAATTACTTAGTAGATTTGTACGCTTTCTGATGTGCTCATTTCCATACTATCTGACAAACAGCAAGTTCACTGTTGTAACACAGACATTCCCATTTAGCAAACACATCACTGAGGTTCAGAGAGGCTTAAGTCCCACAGGAAGTCAGTAGCAGGACTAAGAACAGAGGTTAGATCTTCTTAGGCCTTGACTTGTATCTGAACCACAAAACAATTTCTATTTCCTTCCTTTAGGACTAATTCATTAGCAGAAACTTTTCCTTTGTAGTGGTGAAATAAACCCAAAAGACTTCACAACTTCTCTGACTGGATTCTACAAACCTGGTAAAAATTTTCAGTATCAAGAGCCTGAGAAAGCAAACTGTGTCCAACTCCACAGCAGCACAAAAGTGGCAAGCTGCCTGTGAACCTCAGAAGGTTCAGAGGTTCAGTTTGAAGACCTACCAAAAAGTTCAGATATTTGTACAGAGCTTATTCAAATGACCTGAACCCTCAAGAATGCAGACGTGAATCTCTTGACAACAGACATTTTAGTTAGATTCCTATTAGTTTCTGTTTCCTTTTATGCCAAAAATGCAACAAAACCTACATTTGTTTTGGGTTTATTTTTGGGGTTTTCTGGTTTTTTGTGTCTTCTGGGGCTTTTTGGTGGGTTTGGCTTTTCTGGTTGTTGGGATTTTTTTTTTGGTGTGAGAGCTTGAAGCGGAGACAGAAGCATTGCACAGAAACACAGATTTACACTGAAGTAAAGTGCAGCAGGGATTTTATCAAAATTCATCAAGGTTTGGTTTGAATTTCTGAGAGCATGTACATTCCTATGCAAGCCCACATATGCGTGTAACTTATTTTCAGTCTGTATTTGCTGGCCCATTCAGAAGGCATACTGTTACAGTTAATTCCCCACAGCTCCCACAGATGAAAAAGTAGCCACTTGGTACCCCAACAGACTGCTATTTGGACATTTTTCATTACCAACCAAGAATCCAGCCAATTCAGAAACTGTTTTCAATACCTGGTTGCCTCCACAAGTGAAGGAAATTGTAGTTACCCAGCGTGGATATAGGCAGGTTCAGTGTGTTAATCACTCCGCTGCCTGTCTGGGAGGGGGTGCTGCTGCAGGTTTAGGGAACAATTGCTGATGCAGTTGTTAGCATTGATATCTCTAAGTCATACACTTCAAAAAACCACTGAATTGGCATCATTCATTCACTCTTTGTGTGTTAGGACATGGTATCATGGGAAGGCCTGTGGTGATGGATGGAAGTAGGACCAGTTCATTACCTTTTCAGTGCTTTTGAGAGGATAGGATTGCAAAAAGCCATCCACTGCACAGAGCACTAATTTGCCTACCATTGTTGAATAATTATACGAAAGATAACAGGGCTTTATTTTTCTTTTCTTGCTCTATTATTTTTGGTGTTTATCCTCCTCTGTCACATCCTCCCTAATAAAAGCTGACTTTTCAAAAAAAAAAAAGCCAGAAAAAATTCTCACCTTTGGGTATTAATGCATTTGAGAATCAAGGTTCAGTATCTACTTTAGCTTCTGCAATCCACAGGAAAAGAGAGAACGAAAATTCCTCTTCATGCTTTGGACCAAAGAAAGCCTAAAGAGGTATCTGATTAGCTGTAACTTTTGACAGTGTGGCCCACAGATGTGTGACTAGTAAATTGGCATGATAAGGTGACATTGTTTTCTTAAAATTTTTCTTGTTTTCAATAAAATTATTAGTAAATGTCATGACCTTTTAACCCTTTACACCTTTCAAGGGTGTATGAAAATGAAAAAATAAGCACAGGAAAAGTTTTAGAAACTTATATCGCCCTGTTCAGTAGACATGCAGACCAATCATTCTCAGTTTTTCTAAATATAGCTGGGTTTTATTCACAAATTTTGAACCTAATAGCCTTAACACATTGTACAAAAATATTTGCTCAGGTTCATTGTTCACAAGCATTTTCCTTTCACCCCTCCTTCCTCCTGCCCCATACTTTCTCTCCTTAACTAAACACATAGGAAATTAACGAAGTCTGTGACCTAACAAGTGGCAATTCATAAATTCATTAGATTAAAAAAGACTAGTAACATAGCAATTTCTTTAATAGGTTTCCTTCCAATCTCCAATTTACATTTCTGTCTGCCCTGGCAAAGATATTACTTCGTTAAGACTTTTTTTTTCCTTCCCCTAAATTAGAGAAATGTTAATGACTTCTCTTATTTATTGCTTCCATATGCAAGTAGTTATCTTTCTTGCAAATGGAAATGAGACCCAAAATTGCAACAAATGGGGCCAAGCCGCTGAGTGCATATGTTCCTTTTTGGAGAAAGTACACATGCCTGATCAAATTAACTTTAACCTCTCTGTCCATTGAACAGACATCCTCTAATGTGGGGGCTTTTAAAACTGTTCTCGTTAAATTTATTTTGAATCGCTGAGAACACTCTATCACGGTTTCAGCAAATAACCTCTGATAATATTAAACACCTGGTAAGCATGGTACCCAAGGGACCCTGTGCTGCTGTGTTTGACCTGTGACCTCCAGCAGTGAAGTTCGGCCCTTGTGATCCACTTGGATTCAGACAAGAAAGCCATTCTGAAGGAAAACACCTGCTTGCAAGGGCTGACCCCAAGCCAGTGCATGGCTGAAAAAAGTCAGCTGGGTAGAAAGAGACCAGAGCCACATGCAGGTGCTTCCTACAGCACCACACAACTGAGAAACCAAGGCAAAATAAAGTATAATGTGGGTAACAGTTAGGCATTCCCTCAGCTGTTTATTTGGGTTTGTGTAGCTCGAGCTTCTCCCAGTGGATGGCAAGGAAATTAAAAAGAACCTACTGGCTCTGCATTTCTGAGTCTCTGGAGACTTAGATTTGGCCATTAGAGAATCCCAACTTGGTGGACTCCTATGAGACTTACAGCTGTGGCAAAAGATAAATATGGAGGCGTCATCCCTTCTTTCCTACCCATAGTCTTTGCTGCTGTTTCCATGTTCAGACAAAAAATTCAAAATAGAAGAGTGGATGGCTTCTTCCTCTGGAAAGTCTTTTTGATTCTTATTTTCCTGTTATTGAGATGTCCTCTCATATAATCTACCTTTATTTTAGAAATGCATTGTAAAGTAAGACTTAAAAGCACCAAAACCTCCTGCTAGGAAAGAGGAAAAGGAAAATCCTTCCCTAGCTAAGTTAGGGGTTTTACAGCAATTCATTTTATGCACTGTAATAATGATTCTTTTCAAGTCAAGTGGGCCCCACTTTCAGTCAGGTTTTTTTAGTCACATGTCACATTACTCATTTTTGTCAGCAGGTCTGCACAGTGACAGGGCAGTGAGTGGAAAATATTTAATCTATCTCTTTATTTATTAAGTGAGTATCACAAAACAAGATGACAGAGATGGAAACCTAACCATTTTGAAATTCTTCTGTTAATTTCTTCATACACTTTTCTCCAAGGTAGTGACCTTGGATTTGACCAAGGTAGTGACTGTTCAATCAGGGACTTGAATGTCTCTCAGTCACACAGCCAAGGGCTGTCAATGCACCTCCATTCACCTGATGAGAGCACCTTTAGCTGGCATCAATAAAACCCTTCCATTCCCAACAGTCTCAGACTCTGGAGCTCTGAGATATTAAACAGCTGATTCTGGACTATTTAAAAAGAGCTGGGCAGCAGTGGTAGGGGGAAAGGAGAGTTCTTCTGCAAGAAAAATTCAGCTGCAACTTGACAGAATTAATTTCAGCTTGGCTTTTTACAGCCTTCAGATCTGGATTGCTTTCCATTATTCTGGCAAAGACAAGGTTTGTGTACCTGTCCTAGATGTGAAGGGTCAGTGTAGTGTGCCTTGTGCAACTATTGTCATTAGTATAACTGGATTTAAAAAAAAGAAAATAGTGAAAAATAAGGAGAAAAAAGGAAAGAAGGAAAGGAAGAGAAAAAAAAAATATTGGCAAGTAAAGTGGTACTAGTAATCTACCTTCATCTTTTGCCCAGCATCTTGAGTCTGATAAAGACCAACATCTGAAAACAATCATAGGAGCATATTAGGGTTTGTTTTTTTTTCTGAGACATATCAAACTACAGTGTAATAATGAGACATTTATTCTGTGGTATTTTAAGGTTTAAACAATTTGCAATCTACTTCCAAGAAGACTTAGATGGAAGCAGGAAGAACACAAGTTCTTTAAGTAACTTCCTCACTGTTCCTTAGTTATACACTGGGAACACTTGACACCCAATTGCATTCATCCTGCTGGAAGTAAATGTAGGTCATCACTTCATATAAGGCTCTTGGTATGATTTCTGCCAGGGCTGATAACAATGTCCTATTGTTGATGAGCCTCTGTCAGTTCCACTTAGCAGTGAGAATGTCAAATTGTCAAGTGTTTTTAAGAGTGGAAGGTGAGAGACAACCAGTACCAATTTCACTTGGAGCCAGAGGGTTGAATCCCCCCCACATGTCCTCACTATACAGGGTAACGAAATGTGATGGGAGGCTGTAGCCACTGGAAAAACAGTGAAGACATTTTTTAAGATTACGCTCCTGGGAGTGTAAAAGGACAGTATCTTCACTTATTCTTTAGAGAAACTCCAGGCTGTCTCTAACAACAGCATAAAAATGAAATTAAATCCAGACATTAGACCTGAAAATTTTCAGTCCACTCCTCTGTTCTTAGGGGACTTCCTTCTGCCTGCCTATAGCACTGCTATTGCTTTAACTTCCCTCCTGTTCCTAAATAGTGGTGCACAGTCATTATTCCATACAGAAGGAAATCTGATCTGTAAAGAATCACAATAGGTAATCAGGTTGTTTATGCTGTGCTCACACATTAATGCAATGACAGTCCAATCCAGTTACTAGAAGACAAATACCTACTTTGTACCACTGTCTCCACCAAGGCTCCCTGGGCTGAAGGAGCATAACAACATAGGGTTGGATTTATGTCACCTGAATTCCACCAAGGTCCACTGTACTTCTTGCCAACAGAGAAAGCAAGGTGCCTCTGAGGTTTTTGATCATTTAAGGAGCCAGAAAAAGGCCCCAAACAAAGGGGTTGCCTAACAGAAACATTACAAAGACTTTAGTCTTGGAATTTAGGACTGCTGAAAAAATCCTATATCTTTTTGCATCTCTCAGGACATTTCTTTCAGGCTGAGTCTGGTAGGGAAGCCTGCTTACTACGAGTTGCCCTCTCACTCTTCTGCAGACAAGAGACATGTCAACTTTTGAGACTCTTAGCTTGGTGACTTTCACAGTTAGAACACTAAATATGAAGACAAAACACTTCATAAAAATAATATCATAAAGAAAGTTTTCCTCTTTACTCTGTTAATCTTTGTCTTCTGGTTTAACCTGTAGTAATTAACTTTCAGTACTGTTTGTTTTAATAGCTTAATCTTCTGCTCTCACCCATTAACTGCCTGTTCCAAACCCTTTCTGCATGAGCAGAGGCCAACTATAGCACATAAGACAACTTAACCTGATACAGTCTCAGGATTATCCCTTTATTTCCCATGTGCTGGATACCTGTTTATTTTCCTCACTGTTTCTTTACTCATCCATGTTATACCATGGCATTGTCCACATGGCAGTCTCAGTTTCCTGCTGAGAACTAATCTTAGCAGGAGCTTTTCTATAAAGTTTTATTCACTGTTTCACAGTCTGAAATAATTATTATTGTCTCCTAATTTTTAGGTGTTAATGACAATATTGTGAGAGGAAAAGGAGTAAATCATAAAGAGACTGTGTTTTACCCTTTCCTCAACATCTGTCTCAAGTTCTCTGCCTAAAGTGTTCTATTGAATTGAGGAAGGATTATTTATTTATTTTAAAATTATTGTTTTCCTCTTGCTTTGCTCTCATGAGTAAAATAAAAAAGGAAAACAGCTGCTTTAGATAAATTCATCCTGTACAGCAACCACCTGGTAATGAGACTATCCAATTTGTTAACAGTAAGGATAAAAGTCAACAAAGAGTTTTAGAAAATATGTATATTCTTTTGGTCTTGGGCATGTGCTACCCTCTAATTAATGGAGTTAAGATTTTTTTAGCTTGCTACAAAGGTAGGGTTTTCCAAAGGTGCTTAATACAGCCGTGTTCTTGTAAAACAACAGGTTTAAGAGACAGAACTGCAGAGAGCAGCAAGTCATTCTGTTTGGCACAGCAAAGCTATACTTACCTCACTAAGGTTTTCTCCAACGCTGGTTTTAAAGGTGCAACATTTTCATATCCTATTCCACTATCTGTATGAAGCTTTGAGCAGACAAAGCACAATTCAAAATACTGCTCCAGAAAGGATAGATTTATGTAAATATCAAGGGATTCCCATCAGGATCATTTCCTTTACCATGTCTTTTGATTCATCATCCTGATTTTCTAACAGCATTGGGGTTTCTTCTTTCCTTCACTCCTAAGAAATGTGTATTTGTACAAATGAAGAAAAAGTGGGACAAAACCGTGCTGAGAAAGAATAAACAAAACAAAGGAAAAAAAAAAAGAAAAAAGAAAAAAACATTGGTAGACCTCGAAAAGAAAAGCAGCACCTCCCAGTTGCTCTCTAATCAGTCCCAGGTACAGATTTACTATGGCCTAGGAAGGAAAGCAGAATTGCTTTTACTACTGCCTGCCAAATGGATAATTGTTGCTGTTTAGGAAAGAATGTTCTCCTTTTTCCCAGCCTGTTGGAGTGGTAAATTACCCTTTCTTTAGTCTGTGGAAAAACATATTCTCTCTGGAAAGCAAACCTGATACTATACATACTTTGATTTTTACGCCCTTTCTATTAAACAAGTTTAGCTGAGTAATATGTGATCTCCTTTGGTATTAAACATGTGCATAATCAAATAGTAAAGACCTGCCACAGTTCTCCACATAACAACATGCAGTATTTTAAATACTATCTTATTCAAACAACTTGTGATGAATTAGCTCTTAGCTGCCATTCTGGAAAAGTTCACTCAAGCAACTCTGAAAAGGCAAAGAGAAAAAGAAGAAAAAAGAAAGTGCAAGAAGGTGCATAAATTATTGTGGCCCTGGGGCAGTGTGTGAGTTTTACAGGGCTATTTATTTTGCTTTTCAATAAAAATGTGTAATAGACCCACCAGACCTATTACTTGCCCACTGGACCCATTACCTCTATTGAACAAAAGTAGCATAGCTTGAAGAGAGGGGTGATTGGCAGGCAAACCTCCTCCCGCCCAGCCAGAGCTGCACCAGGGCTGCAGCCCACTGCAGTGCCTGCTAAGCCTGCTTGCCACCTTCCTGACAGTGAGAAAATGCAGAGAGACAGAGATGCTGCAGAAAGCACTGGTGCCAGAATGGCAGCAGAAAAGTCCATTATGGCCATAAAGAGAAACAGGTGTGAACTTCCTGTTGTTCAGCTGAGCATCTTCATGACCTGAAGCTGTTTAGCAGAACTGATCAGACCAGACAGAGCTGCAGCTGAAACGTGGTGTCCTCAAGTAGGAAGGGATTAATGGTAACCTATCCTTGAAGTCTTAATCTAGCAAAGTGCTGAGTGCCAGGACCACAGCCTGGCCTAGCACAGGCTTAGGTACTTAGAGTTAGGCACATACAAAAGTGCTTTCTGGCTAAATCTTTCCTAGTGTTCCAAACTCTGATTGAATTCTTGGCACAGTACTTTTAAAGGTTAAACAGATTTTACATGAATGTTCAGGCTTCATGCAATTGCTAAATAATTAATCCCCATAAACATAAAATTTAGAAAAATGTGTTTAATGCTGGTAATTATAAATGAAATCTTTCATATTAGTTAAAGTTTCACATTACGGATGGCCTCTTTGTGGTGGTGTGAATGCAAAGACACAACACCACACTTTGCTTTTATTCCTAAATCTGATATGTGGCAGAAACATGAAAGTACCCAGCAGTTTCCCAGGGAAGGTCCATAGAATTACAATGTTATTAGAAGAAATAGAATAAAAGAAAACTTACAACACTACAAATAGAAATTCTGTAAAGTCTATTCCAGTCAAAATTGTTCTCACACTCAATGAATTCCGAAGTTCCAGGTGAGTTTCTCCTGAAGAAAGTAGGGGAATAAATTGCAATAACATATATTCTTAACACAAAATTAATAAATACAAGAAAAATGTTTGTGGTTTTTTTCATTTTGTTCAGTTGGTTTGCTGGGTTTTTTCAAACTTATTTATTCTTAAAGTTACCTCTGGCTCATTACTTAAACATAATAGCAAAATATGTCAGAGTAGCTAAAAATAGAGTAACGATAAAATCCAGTATTATGTATTGCAACACCCACACTTACAAAATTCTTTACAGGTGCAGACTTCAAAAACTTTTGGAATGAAGATAAGTATTCTTATTTGTCTTCTATGGTTGTCAAAACTGGTGAGAAGTGGTTTTCTTGTCTAAAGAGATATTATTAGTCATAAGAGTGAAAGTGTCAGAGAACTCTGTTCCTTCAGCATATGCAGACTGCATTTCCATTGCTACTGCAAACAGCTTCAGCAGAAGTTTTGCTTCAGTTTGCAGTGCTGATGCCATCCCAAAATCCCTGTGATTCACTTGTGTCTAGAATAACTCAAGATACTTTGATATGCAAAGCTGTGAGGGCATAATGGTGTTCTCACATCTCAGCCACTCTCTCTGCTCCCTGTACCTTCCTCAGTTTGTGCTACATCAGATAAGACTTTTATAGTGCCAGCCAGGCTTGACTCTTTCCTAATCCCCATTACTGCTAGCTTAGGTCCCATTGTACCAAATCCAAACAACAATTCGAAAGCAGTGAATGTTCATTCCTGGCCAGTACATATGTGAAAGGAGACAAGGCATGTACTTTCATATACATCTATTTGGCATCTTCCCCAAAAGGTGTTCTGCTCAATGCATCCTTTCTACATATTTTAAAAAGTGAAATCAGTGGTCTTGAGCTGACGGAAATGGTGTATGGGATTGCTTGCCTTCTGTGGCAGCTGAGGTCACAGGAAACAGATCCTTTTCAATTCCCATCCAAACGTATTTCATGTAGCACATCTTTTCCTACTGTTTTAATTCAGCCTCTAATTCTTCTTTTTAAAACATTTAATAGTCATAATAATAATAATAATATAGTAATAATAAATGGGCCATGTTATAGGTCCTTCTCCTAGTGGCTCACGTATAACACAGAGATATATTTTAGTATAGAAACAAATTGGAAGAAAGAAGACTCTTGGTTGTTGTTCTTTGAGTACTGGTGTATTTACATGATGCAAATGACATTTTTATAATTTCATACAGAAAAAATATTCTAGACTAGAAATTTTTCTAGTTTAGAATTTTCTAGATTGTTCTTGTGAAACTATGAACAATGACAACTAGAAGTCTGAAATGTACTTAGAAACTATGTCCTATTTGCTCTCTATTTGTTGTTGTTTTATTGCATAAAGCAATCAAAAGAGGGAGATTGCTATTTAAGAGCTAAATAGGCTGCCAATGGTGATTTGTACTTTAATAGTTTTAAATATTTTGGTTGTTTTCATTTCTACAAATAAATTATAAAGATTGGATACAATGTAAGCATAAAGCAGAGGATAAACTGGAATGAAATTCAGCTCCAGGCTGGAGTCTCAAGTTGTGAAACAATCCTTCCTGGCCACTGTCTTGGCCCATAGATTGGGAAGGAAGCCACTGAAGTTTCTATTCCGTCTTAAGGGCAGTGAGAATAACTCACATGCAACTGCCAAACCAATGCATTTTTAAAAAAAAAAAGTTGGCTCAGCCTGAGCTAAATTAAACAGGTTTTATTTCTTCTTGAAGAAATGAGAAAAGAAAGAAAAAAAAAAAAAAAAAAAAAAAACTGTTTGGGTCAGTTGAGAACAGAACACTTCATTTAGAGGCACTGCATATAAAACCAAATGAAGCAAAGAGCCAGATCCCAGAAGGAGGGAGATGGTTCCCTTCTTTTATCTGAGCCCAATAGTTCAAGCATCATATAAGACACAGGAGACCAGCATTCCACACCATTTGTAAGAATTTAATGTATAGCCTAACTCGCACTCTGTAGCCACTTCTCTCATATGTTAGTTACATTTTCCAAGGAATTCCAAGGAACTGCACAAAGAAGGGACTCAGTGAATCAGACCATTACACAGCCACATAGACTGGAAAGGACCTCAAGAGCTCTCTGGACTCACCTTCCACTCAGAGAATGTCTATTCAGATCAGACTGTGCAAGAGTATGTCCAGTTTAATCTTGAACAGCTCTAAGGACAGAGATTTCACAGACACACTGAGAAGTCTCTTCCTGTGTTTGACCAACCTCATGCTTGATTAAAAACATTTGTTTCATATGAAGAATTTCCAGATTTTCATGTGTTTCAAACAGTGTCTGTTGCCTGTTGTCCTAATACTGCACACTTCTTGAAAGAGCTTGGTTTTGTCATCTCTCTTATTGGGTAGCTGTGAACAGCAATTAGATCCCCCAGAAAACTCTTCTCCAGTATTAACAGACTTAACTGTCCTAAACTCTCCTCATATTACATGTGCTCCAGTCCTTAACTGCTTGTTACTACTCATGGAACTTGCTTTGAGGATTAGGAAGCCCCAAACTGTGCACAGTATTTCACAAGTGCCACATAGAAGGTCATTTCCTCCACCTTTGACTAGGTAAGGACATAGCTAACACAGCCCAGGATGTCCCTGGCCTCCATTGCTGCAAGAGCACATTTCTGGCTCTTGCTCAGTGTATTCTCCAGGATCTCACAGATCCTTTTCTGTCAATCTGACTTCCTGTGTGGTAATTACCAAAAGTCCAGGTATCCAAAAATGCTAGGCAATCCACACAATAAGTCTGTGGATATGTGGTCATTTAAATTGGAAGTCAATCCCCTAGTCTCATACTGTGAGGCTGTAAGGCCTTTGGCATAGTCCCCCACACCATCCTTCTCTCTAAATTGGAGAGAGATGGATTTGATGGGTAGGAAGGTTAGATGGATAAGAAAGCGGTTGGATGGTCACATCCAGAGAGTAGTGGTCAACGGCTCAGAGGTCCAGTGGGCATCAGTGATGAGTGGTGTCCCTCAAGGGTCTGTATTGGGACCAGTGTTATTTAATATCTTCATCAATGATGTACATGAAGGGATTGAGTTCCCTCTGAGCAAATCTGCAGATGACACCAAACTGAGTGGTGTAGTTGCCACACCTGAAAGATGGGATGTATTTCAGAGTGACCTGGACAAGCTTGAGAAGTGGGCCCATGAGAACCTCATGTAGCAGCCTCGTGAGCAGTCAGGAGCCCTTGGAAGCCAACTAGGTAAGCAAGGGGAGTGCAGAGAGCAATAAGCAGATTTAAAGGGCTCCAGGGAGCACAAGCAGAGTAATTAGTCAAAGGACTGTTGGTCAAGGTCTATTAAAGACAAAGGCTGGAAGCTGGCCACTGCACATACCAGCAGGAAGGTGGTTCCTCCTTCTCAAAATTTGACAAGTAGGACTGCACCTTCTACAACAGGTACAAGACTCTGCAACTGAAAAGCCAGACAACTGATGAAGTGAGCACAGATCCTTCTGGAGTAATGGGGCTTCCTGTACCTCACACCAATATCTCCTCTGTTAACAGGAAAAGAAAGGTAGTTGTAACAGGAGACTCCCTTCTAAGGGGAACGAAGGGCCCAATATGCAGACTGGACCCAACTCACAGGGAAGTCTGTTGTCTCCCAGGGGCTTGAGTGAGGGACATTGCTGGAAAACTCTCCAGTCTAGTAAGACCCTCTGATTACTGTCTGCTATTGATTGTTCAAGCTGGCAGAGATGACATAACAGAGAAGTCTGAGGGCAATGAAAAGACATTCCAGGGCCCTGGGACAATTGGTAGAGGGATCAGAAGCACAGAGAGTGATTTCTTTATCTTTCCAATGACAAGGAATAATATTGATAAGAATAGGCAGATCCACCAGGTTAGTGAGTGGCTCCAAGGCTGGTGTGATAGGAAAAGTTTTGGGTTTTTTGACCATGGGATGATCTACCCAACACCTGGTCTACTGACATCTGACAGGATGCACCTGTCTCAGAGGGGGAAAAGAGGTTGTAGCAGGGCTTGCTGACAGAGCTTTAAACTAGCTTAGAAGGGGAATAAGATCAAAACCAGTCTCACCAGTGATAAGCTATGGGATGATGTGTCAAAACTTGAGAAAAGGAGCGCTCATGGGATCCCTCAATCTGCTTCCATAGGTGTTGGCTACAATGTACCACACCTGAAATGTTTCTACACCAAAACCTGCAGCATGAGGACTCAACGATTCTTGGGGGTTCCTTTCAACTCAGCATATTCTGTGATTCTGCAAACACCAAGTGAAAGACACTGCAACTATGTCAGGGCAAACCTGGGTATCAATACAAGGCTGGGGGATGAACAGATCGAGAGCAGCTCTGCCAAGAAGGACTAGGGGCAATTGGTGGATGAAAGGTTGGACATGACCTGGCATGTGCACTTGCAGCACAGAAAGGCAATCGTGTCCTGGACTGCATCAAAAGCAGAGTGGCCAGCAGGTCAAGGGAGGTGATTCTGACCCACTACTCTGGCTCTGCTGAGACTCCACCTGGAGTGCTGTGCTCAGCTCAGGGGTTCCCAGCACAGGAAGGACATCAGTTTGTTGGAGCAAGTCCAGAGGAGGGCCACCAAGATTATTAGTGGGATGAAGCACCTCTCCTGCAAGGAAAGGCTGAGAGAATTGGATTTATTCCACCTGAAAAAGAGATGGCCTTGGGCTGACCTAATTGCTGCCTTCCAGTACCAGAAGGGAGCCTACAAGGATGGTGAAGAGGGACTTTTTAGAAGAGTGTGACATGACAGGGCAAGGGGGGATGGGTTCAAACTGAAAGAGAGTAGGTTTAGATTAGATATTAGAAAAAAGGTTCTTTGCTATGAGGGTGGTGAGGCACTGGAACACATTGTCCATAGCTGTGGATGCTGCATCTCTGGAAGTGTTCAAGGCCAGGCTGGATGGAGCTCTGAGCAATCAGGTCTAGTGAAAGGTGTCATTGCCCAGGTGGATTTGAGCTAGATAATCTTTAAGATCCTTTCCAACCCAAACCATTCTAAAATTTTATGATTTTTTATTTTCTATGGTGAAAAACTTGGAGTTCTCAAGTGACCACTACCTTGTTGTCCTCTGATACGTGTTACTGATTAATATAATAATGGAATTACATCAGTAAGAAGCAGAAAAGGTTTTTTGCTTGCTGAGCAGCCAGTGGTAACATGGGAGTGGTGGAGTATTTGGGATTAGTTAAGATTAACCAACATTAGTACCTCTAAAGTTAAAGAGATGAAAGTTATAATCTTTCAGAACATATCATGAACTGGTGTCACGGAGGGAGCAACAAGCCAAGGAAATTGTGTGGTACCTAATGACATGCATTCAGTGAGCTTCCCCCAAGGAGTGACTGACACCACTAAAATTACTTCATTATTTCACTTCAGTTACAGATACAGCCATGCAAAGATAGTTGGAAATCTCTCTTTCGCTCTCTCAGTTAGCCATACGTGCACATACACACACATTCCCCCACAGACACAGACAGACATCTGATGTGTACCATAAATTTCCATAACGCGCTTAAGGATATGAGGAATTATTTAAAAAGGCTAATTATTCTCACTGCCTCCTTTATACTGTCCTACAAATTGCAGATTCCTTGAAAGCTCATTTACTCTTTCATACCTTGTCTTCTGCTAAAACATGGAATTGTGGTTTACAGACTTGCACCGTGGATTTGTTCTTTAAGAAAAACCAAACAAAAAACCAACAAAACCCCCAAGCAAACGAACAAACAAAACAAAAAAGAAAACCCAAAACAAAACCAAAACAAAACAAAACCAAGCAAAACACAAAGTCTTTGCCCACTTTTGCTGGGGAGAAGGAAAAACAAATACTGCATCAGTATCCCTATGTTATCTGATGTATTTCTACACAGCTCATGAATGAAACAGATATTTTGGGTGATCATACCCTGGAAATCTTTATAAGAGATCATATAAAGAAGCATAGCACATCATATGGGCATTGAAGTAATCTTTTTTTTTTTTTTTTTTGCACTGAAGTTTGTTAAAATCCTGTTCTATTCAGAATAGAAGTCAATGCATTGGAACAATGGAATTCCTCAAATGTGAGAATTTTCACTTCAACTGGATTTATAAATAATGTGCATATAAAGCCATATATGTGTGTGTGCATGTGTGCTATATGGTAAACATGCATAAATACATATTTATGCATATATATAATAAAGAACACTAAAATTAGATTATGCTATTTTAGATGAGTATTGAAATACCTCAAGAAACAAGATCCAAAGCATGTGGTTCAGGTATTTTTAAAATATATCTGCCTTGTGTGGAATCTCACCAGCATCATTAATATCAACAACCCTACACCTCAAGGAGATTATCTCTGCAGAGGTACAGTTTGGAAGGAAGAGGTGTGTGCAAATAGAGTTTCACAAACTGGTTTGTGTGGACACAGAAGTCACCTTTAAGCCTCTGAACAGCAGATGATTTACATTGAGTTCAGTGGGATACTCCGCTGGGGCTGTTTCACAGGGAGGACCTGATGAAGTCACAACACCTTGTTTTTTGGATGTGATTTGGGGCTCATGTCTGAACCAGGGGCTTCCCTGTTGAAGCCCCCATACTGACTGTGCCATCAGCTGTAACTGACTTTATGTAGAAGGCTGACAAATACAGTATCTGATGCTGTACCTTTTCTGGTACAAGAGTTTGTCTCTGTCCACATCATTTACAGATTTGTCAGCAGACCAAAGCCTGTGAGCAGCCAGTCAGCTTTGTCTCTGGGCATGTTAAGTGACACAACACTTTTTAATGGCCCCTTAGGACATATCAGACCATACAAGAGGTTCAACAGACTCCTGGTGTTAGGAAATGGTAGTACTGCAGGTAGCACTTGTAGGCTTGTTTGCCAAAGTCATATCAGCTTTTGGTGAAGTTCCCCAAAACGCTGCATAGGTTTAATTGTAACATAACCAGTCATGACTCCTCTCTAACAGAGACAAGGGGTTCACAATTTCAAAATAAAAGCTTTCCATTCAAAAATAGTGTGTTGTTTTTGCCCTCCCTTAAATATATTTGTATTACAGTTTTCATTATCTAATGAAGTCTAAGCTACCCCAGTGCTTAGGGAATAATGCTGTGAAGATCACAGAATCATATATCATAAAATGGCTTGGGTTGGAAGGACCTTAAAGATCACTTAGTTCCAACCTCCCTGCCATGGGCAGAGACACCTTCCACTAGACCATGTTACTCAGAGCCCCATCCAACATGGCCAGGGAGGATCTCACCAGAGCAGAGAGTCAGTCAACTCCCTCAACCTGCTGGCCATGCTTCTTTTGATGCAGTCCAGGACACGACTGGCTTTCTATGTTGCAAGTGTACATGTCCAGCTTCTCATCCACCAGCACCCCCAAGTCCTTCTCAGCAGGGCTGCTCTCAATCTGTTCACCTCCCAGCCTGTATTGATATTAAAGGTTGCCCCAATCCACATGCAGCATTTTGCTCTTGGCCTTGTTAAACTAAATGAGATTCCCATGGGCCCATTTTTTGACCTTGTCCAGATCCCTCTGAAAGGCATTCCATCCTTCAGGTATGTTGACTGCACCACTCAGTTTGGTGTCATCTGCAGATTTGCTCAGAGGGAACTCAATCCCTTCATCTATGTCACTGATGAAGATATTAAATAACACTGGTCCCAGTATGGACCCTTGAGGGACACCACTCATCACTGGGCCTCTGAGCCGTTGACCACTACTCTCTGGATATGACCATCCAGCGACTTTCTTATACATCTAAACTTCCTACTCATCAAATCCATCTCTCTCCAATTTAGAGAGAAGGATGGTGTGGGGGGTCATGTCAAAGGCCTTACAGAAGACCAGATAAATTACATCAGTAGCCTCTCCCTTGTCCATTGATGTAGTCACTCCATCACAGCAGGCCACTGTGTTGGTCAGACAGGACATGCCGTTGGTGTAGTCATGCTGGCTGTCTCAAATCACCTCCCTGTTCCCTGTGCTCCTTAGCATTGCTTTCCAGAGGATCTGTCCCATGACCTTACCAGGCACAGAGGTGAGGCTGACAGGCCAGTAGTTCCTAAAACTCTCCTTTTCACTGTTTTTAAAGAATGTTTCCCTTTTTCCAGTCACCTGGGACTTCACCTGACTTCCATGACTTTTCAAATATCATGGAAAGTGGCCTGGATTGTAAGTCATGTATTAGTACACAGGTTCTTGTCAGTCTTCCTAAGGTGTTCCTAAAGCTTTAATGCCTTACTATTCACCAGTCTTGATGTTCATAAAACACTGGCAAATTATTCCTGCCTAGGCTGACTCTTTACAGGCGTTCTGTGACTGATCATAATATGTTGTGAAATACAGAATATTAGACTCTGTTGGGAGAACATCAATGGTATTCTTTGATTAAAGAAGAACTAACATTTAGTCTGTAAAGTTTAATGGCTTCACAGCTCTTATTTCTTTTCATTAAGCTGTCCAGGCATTTGTATTTAGTCATACCATGCACACATGGTATATACGTAGCATATAACACTGTCAGCAGAACTGGTCAATGACTCTGTGTGTGTATGAGTTTGTATCTCCAGGTATTTCTACAACTCTGTGCACATGTTTACATACAATACACACACTGGGTCATGTCTCACTTTTCCTCGGTACAATGTCTGTTTCTCTTATTTAGAGATGGTAACTTACTGTTTCTGGATTTCAGTTACTTCCAGAAAGGACTAGTTAAGAATCTAAATTTTAGCTTTGGACATGCAGATCAGATTTTGGCAACAAAATGAGAAATATAGAATCTGACTCTGTACTTTAGTTCAGATCAGTATGTAATAGGCTATCAATAAAATTATTCCAATTCTACAAATGTGACAAAACTAAAGTTGGATTCTTTTCATTTACGTTTATCCATAGGAAAATTGAACATCCAATCTAAGCAGGTCACCTAGGCTAGATATAATGCCACTGCAAGGAGCAGTAAACCTATGGAGGGTAATTGATCCTCAAAATGAGAATCTAAAATGGAATGAATTGCTTCCAAAATGCATGTGTGCCTCTACCTGCAGTGTCTACAAATGGAGCCTACACAACCATTTGAAATAGGATACCCCACTGTTAGAGGACTGAAATTAGGCTGAAACATATCCCACCCCTACAAGAGAATTTCTTGCCAAGACAAAGTAATTCATTAATATCACAAGTATCTTCAAAGATGCTTAACCATCTCTGGTTCTGCTGAAACAGATCTTAAGGGACTCCAAGACTGGGTTGTAGCAAGTAGGGAAGGTGGCTAGAAACACCTTAAATATTAACCTGATAGTGTGTTTCTCAGTGTCTCTGACATGCACATATATAAATTATCTAAAATAATAAGATGTTTTCTCAATAACTTCAGAAAGCCGCAGTTGGAAGGCAGCATTGCTTTAGCAACTGCCCCTTAACAGAATTTTTAGTATTCCTGTATTGCCGAAGGGTGAAAAGCAATGCCAGCTGGAAAGCAACATGACAAATGAAGGCAAGGACATTGCAGTACACACTGCAAATACAGAGAGGTGACCTGCAGGCTTCAAGAATCCTGTCTCCAGAATTAAAGTAACAAAGGCTTAAAAACTATAAATGACTGGTGGCATTCTGTACGGTCCTTTGATGCTGTTAGCAACTGTATGCACTGGACATCCAGTCTGACCTAATTTGAAAGTCTTTGTCGATGTTAAAAATGTGTAGCACAAAAGCATCAAAATCATGAGTGCTCCAAAGGGGGG
>VXBX01007695.1:77489-103920 GCA_013400415.1 Scytalopus superciliaris | reverse complement strand
AAAAAGAAGGAAAAGGCCAACTGAAAATGCAGATAATGTTAAAAACAACCGAAATATACATAGGAAGATTTGTGGCTGTCTGTCTTGGAATAATCATGTTAGAAAAGAGGCACCAAGAGGAGTTCAAATGTGGTACACAGATGATATGTTTAATAGGTATCTTTAAGTACCATTAGATAAATTTACAGCTTGTCCCTGGCCAGCAAGGTGAAGTGGGCCATTAAGGATGCAGTATTAAGAAAGAACCATCTGCCAAAGCCAGCAGAGGCTGGTTGGTTGAATTACTGGCTGGTGTCTGCAGCTGAGAGGCCTCACACTCTCATTTCTTTGTCTGTCTCAGTGAACAGGAATTAACAATAGAAAGCTTAAAAGGGAAACCAATGTCCATTTTCCTCCACAAAGGAAGTTCACACAGGAAGACAAACTACTTGCCTTTTTGGGATCATATTCTGACAAATAGGTTATTAGTCAAAACTTCAGTCACTGGGTAACAGAATTGATGGTGGAAGATGACAACTTTGAATTCCTATCTGTGTGATTAAATCTAGAGCTAGTGAATTATTTGTTTTATTCAAGAAGAAAATATTATGAAGCATTTTCTTTACAATCAGCGAAGAAAAAAAAAAGAAGTAAAAATAATCTATAACTAGTAGGCCTGATCCTCAATATCTGACATTTTTTGTAGTCATCCACACTACTGTGAGAGCAATTTTCAGTTTTATATAATTCAAAGTTTATCTGCAATTTGTTTAATAGTCTGTGTTTCCATCCTATCTTTTTCTCTTAGCCTACAAGATGCTGGTCTATCATCTAAGATATATTTTACGAAGAAGTGTGTGTAAGTACCTACACTTGGAGCAGATTTACAGAAACACATTTTGGCAGCCACAACTTCTGTTATCACTCCCCAGAGAGTTTACCTGCCTGTGTTTCCCAGCAGCTGCCAGCTTCGCTGCCTCAAGGGGTTTTAAAAGGAGGGGGTGGTCATCTACAAGTTACAACATGGAACATTTTGGCAGGATCAGTTCCAGGCTAGTTTGCCATGATTATACCACAAAATTTCATTTAAAATGTAGTTATAAGCACATCAGAAATTGCAACGTGTTCTAAGCAACCACATTATAAACATTGGTGGGATGATTAGAGGGCTGCCATAGAGGGATGTGGGTTTTTAAGGAAGAAGGAGCAGGGATGATGAGGTGGGGAGTGCCCTGTTGTGTGTAAGTATTAAAAATGGAAACAGAAATGCCTTGGAATACGTCAGGAGTCAGTCAAGAGCTTCTGTGTTAAGACTAATGGCAGACCAACATGGATATTGTTGTGGTGGGTACCACATACGGCAAACAAGCAGGCGTTAAACATCACAGCCTCTGGTCCTCCGGGGGAAATTTAACCCCCCTTAAGATCTACAGGAGGGGCAGTCCACTAGGACTCATGTAATCTAGGATACTTCTTGCAGCCTCCTGGAACATGTAGTGGAGGAGTCAAGAAGGAAAGGTGCTCAGCCAGGTCTGATACTTAAAAAAGACTGAAGAACTGTTGGGAAATGTGAAAGCTGGAAGCTCCCTTGGCTGCAGTGACCATAAATTCATGGAGGTCAGGGTCCTAAAAGGAAATAGGAAGGCAAAAATCAAGACCACAGCCTTCGATTGCACAAATGCACATTTCCACCTATTCAAAGATTTGCTTGGAAGAACTCCATGGAACAAAATCCTGTGGAGGATTCCAAGTCCCAGTATGGCAGGCTGATAAGCAAAGATCACCTCCTGTAGTCAAGAAAGGTCTGTCCGAAAAAGTAGGAAATCAAGGAGGAAAATCTTGCAGGAAGTCTGCATGGATGATCAAGTTGCTTCTAACAGGAGTTGAAACTGAGAAAGTACCTGAACATCAGCAATAAAGGATTTTACAAGTATATAAACAGTAAAAGGAAAATAAGTGTCTGCTGGTGAATGGAGCATGGGAACCAGTGATGAATGACCCAGAAAAGTGATGGCCTTCCTAGGCTCAGTCTTTACTATGATTGGCCTCAGAAATGCAAGGCCTCTGGGAACAGAGGAAAAGTATGAAAAAAACAGTAATAATCCTCAGAGAAGGAGAATTAGCTTAGGGAAAAGTTAAGCATACTTGACATGCATAAGTTCATGGGGCCTGAAGAGATGAACCCAAAAATGCTGAGGGAACTGTCAGCCATTGCAAGGCAACCCTTGATTACCTTTGAAAGTTCAGGGTGATTGACATTCCTGAAAACTGAGAGAAAAAAAGATCACTCCTATCTTCAAGAAGGGTAAGTAGGAAGCTTTGATAACTCCAGGACACTCAACCTCATCTTAGGCTCTGGGAAGATGTTGGGAGCACATCTTCAAACACATGAAAGACAAGAAGTTTACTGGGTCTAGTCAGGAGGGGTTTACAAAGAGAAAACACTCTTGTCCAGTGTGATGGCTTTTACAATGAGGTCACTATCTAGGCATATAATGGAGAGAGCTGTTGATGTTCTTTACCTTGACTCTTGTGAAGCCACTGTAAACCTGCCATCACAGACCAGCTGACAAGGTAGAGGTTAGAAAAATGGACAATGATATGGATTGAAACACTGGACACTGCTGGGTCCAAAGGGTTACTACCAGTGGTGTGAAATCCAGTTGGAAGCAAGTCAGGAGCTGTGCACTGCAAGGCTCAATACTGGGGCAAATACAGTTTAGCCTTTTCATTAATGACCTGGATGATGGGTCAGAGTATACCCTCAGGAAGTTTGCAGGTGACATAAAGCTGGGCAGAGAAGCTGATAAAGCAGATGGTTGTGCTGCTGTTCAGAGGGACCTAAACAGGTTGGAAAAACAGGCAGAGAGAATTCTCATTAAGTTCAACAAGGGTAAATGCACAGTCCTGCTCCTGTGGAGGAGCAACTGAGGCACCAGTACATTCTGGCAGCTGCATGGATGAAAAGAAGCTTTGTTTAGGAGGATCTCTGGTTTCTGACAGACCAAGCTGACCTCATGTGATCCATACACTCCCAGGGTGAAAAAGGCCAACAGTACCCTGGGCTGCACTAGGAAGAGCATTAGCAGCAGGTCACAGGAATTGATCCTTCCCTCTACACAGCCCTGATGAGGCTACACTTGAGTTCCAAGTCCAGTTCTGGGCTCCTCAGTAGAAGAAAGACATGGTTTTAACAGAATTGTGTCCAGTGCAGGGCTACAAAGATTATCTGCAGGATAAAGCAATAGTTGAAACAGCTTTCAAAGGTGGCTCTAAGTTTATTGCATGATCTCTGCTGTTGCCTGACACAGGACTCTTTGTCAAAGCAGGAATCCAGTGTTGTCCCATGCTACACACCCCATAAACTGGGTTTGGTGCACTATAATGGTACTGGTGTATGTCTGAGAATCCCAGCCATGGAAGAAATTTCCCTAGACGTTTAGGACAGTTTTGGCTAAGCAGTGAATACAGGCAACAACTGGTGAAAAGAATAGGGGTTTTTTTCCCCTCTATTTCTCTGTTTTGGCCTACACACTCTGAAATACTTCCAGTGACAGAAATCAATAGTTTAAAATTCCCAGTTATTCCATATAAAACCAGCCAGATTTTAGACTGAAAAATCTCAGTGG
This sequence comes from Scytalopus superciliaris, assembly GCA_013400415.1. Taxonomy (NCBI): domain Eukaryota; kingdom Metazoa; phylum Chordata; class Aves; order Passeriformes; family Rhinocryptidae; genus Scytalopus; species Scytalopus superciliaris. Next base: position 100,312 of record VXBX01007695.1, on the reverse strand, counting down.
AAATCAGTGACATTTAGAACCTGACTCTCTTTTCCCTAGACTTATGAAACCACACACGATGATAAAATATTGCACTACCAACAAAAAAGATCCCAATATAACAAACATAGCTTTTGTAAATCAGTCCTATAAAATCGCTCATAAAGAAAACCCTACTTAAAAGAAAAAAACAAAAAAACAAACCAGACCAAAAAACACACACAAAAGAAAAAGCAAATGAAGGAAGGTCCCACTGTCACCAGAATTCAGTTTGAGAATGAAAATATTTTTAAGTTTTATTTAAAATGGAACTATTAAGACATACATTAAATAGAATGAAAAGAAGTTTTGTATGTTAACAGCTGAGATCTTATAATAGGAGACATGTTACGATAAAATGGGGCAGACGACAGGAGAGATTAACCAGGAAATCCTTAATTTTAGCTGAAGTCTACATTCCATGTGATGACTTTTTTTCCTCTTGAATATATATATAATTGCTTGCTTTACTGTAAAACTTCTCAGCTCATGTGCAAGCAGCTGAATGTTTAGAAAGATGTCCTCAATGTTCTACAATCTGCAGGATGTATGAACCATGACAAACTAAAACTTTATCACAACCCTGGTGGCAAATGTCCACATGAGTGAATAACCCTGGCTTCTTATAATCAATAAGCTTCAATTCTTCTTTTTTCCTCTCTTTTTCTGCTGTTGGTATCTCAGAAGACAATTACAATACTGTACTTTCCTCTTCAGTTTTTTGACACTCTTTGCCATGCCTTGGGACATTTACAAATGTTTGTGATCTCTGTGACAAAAATATATACTGTTAGTGAACTGCTACTTGACCAGCTCAAGTTACAACACAACCCAAATACTAAAATGAGTACTGTTTTTTACTCAAAAATTTGGAATCTTGGTGTGAGAGCTACTGTGATATCAAATGTTTTCAAAATATGCCTGTCCAAAGATAATTTATAACGTATTTAAAGAAATGGCAAATTTAATTAACTAAGTTAAAAAAAAAAAAAAGACAAAGTTCTAGATCCCATGTTTCCACTTCAAAGAAGAACAGAACAATGTATCTTCAGTTGCTCTTCTTTTTGCCAGGAAAATTTATGGGCAGAAAGTCTCAATGAAGCTCAAAATAGTAGGAAACTGCAATGTGCAGAGGAGGGAGTCACCATGAAGTTAGAAGGGCGGGACTGGCATTTACGAGATCTTAATTGTTACCCAAATCCCCTGAATCAAAGAATGTTTGACCCCTCTAAGACAATCTCTACTACATGGATTGCTAGAAACTGGAAAATAGCAGGTTTAGGAAAAGATCAAGAGTGCTCTTGAAATCATTGACACTACCTGATCCACCAACAAACCACTGCGCAATCCAAGAAAAAACACTTCTACTCAGAATTTCCTACCTAAACAGCTACCTACATATTAAGTAGAGTAATTTGATTACCTGTGCTTTGGCCTTTTATTTGACAAATGAAACAGAAACATTTACCTAGCCTTACAAGGTTCTTCAACAATCAGATCATATTAAAAATGTACCAAAACCAAAAACTGAAACCAAACCAAACAAACAAAAAATCCACAACACCTTAAAATTCCAAAAGAAAGGCAGTCATGGTATTCAACTAATTTTAAGGCATATAAATTCTAAACAGACGTATTGTTTTAATGCCCTAATGTTCACTGGCACTTTTCTAAAAGATCTAATGTCATCCAACATGTGGTTTGTAAATGTTTCTGTTGTTGAGTGCCATAGCTTTAAGCTTTAGGGATTTGTCCATTATAGGCCTGAATTCTTTCTGTTAAGGCTGCTTAGAGTTGACACTGTACAAGCTGCAAACAACAATCTCTGTTATTTCACCATGCTAGTGATAACACTATACATTTATTGGTAAACTATAATGTTTCTCAGTTCAAGTGAACATCAGCTTCTTAAAAGAAAAGGTGTTTCCTTTCATATCCAGATGAGAGATTTGTGTTTCAAAGACAATCTGTTCATTGTCCTCCCTTTTCCCTTCCAACTTTTAACTATCTTTGACTATTCCCTTCTTGATTATCTCTAATTCCAGATGTCCTGGCAACCTTCTTTTTGTTTCTATGGAGTCATAGTGCCACTGATCCACATTATAAGAAGGAAATACAAGTTTCCACTGTGTATTTTCAAGCATATGAAAGGGCACAGCCTCCCTGGAATTCCTCAGACTCGTGATTCACTGTGAGATGGAAAGAAAAAAAAATCCTCTGTCAGCATTGTTTGTAAAGCCTGTTTCACTCCTGTTCCACAGTGTACCTGAGATGCTCTGAGTATATGTCATGTCTTTTCTAATATTTGACTTTCCCACAAGGGGTTTTTTTCTGCTCAGTCATACAAAACAGTCGCTGAACAGATATCACACATACCACTATTCCAAGGATTCTAAGTATGACTCAGAAGATTTTTCCAAGTGAATCAAAACTTCTGATGAGGGATACACATGAAACACTACAGAGATCTCCAGAGATTTCTAGGAAATTCCTATATCCATTTGCACATGTAGGGACCAATTACTGTGGTAAATCATCTGCTGGAGAGTGCCTTGTGTCAGACTTCAGCTAAAATGGAATAATTTAGATTCTGGATTTTGTGGTTTTTTCTGTACTCCAAAACAATTATCTTAGTTTAAATGTGTAATCACAAGACTTGGGAACTCATATAAACAGTGTCAAACACAGAAAATTATTTTATATTTCCACAGGCCATATGCTGCACATGTAAGTTTTGTGGCACCATAACTGAAGAATTTTTACTGTAAACGTTGTTCATCCCTATGACACACAGCTTACCACTGGGCCCAGGAATTGTTTCCTGTTTCCTGCAAGCAGATTTTGGAATGCATTGGCTGCTGGGTTTCAGTCAAAATTGCCCAGCTTACAGGGAAAAAAAGACAAGCACTTACATCAGCAGCTACACATCTTCAGAGAATGAAAGAGAACAATTAAATTTCAACTGCTGTTGTATATCTGTACAATTCCAACAGTCAAATAGTAAGTAGATTTTTGTGGGGGTAACAGCTCTGCATAGAGGTTCTACAGTGTTTAAAAACCATGATCATGACTTTGGTCATACCTGTCACATGTACAGCCACAGGAAAATCATTTAAGAAGCAAGCAAGCAAGTCATGTAGGCAGGGCAAGCTTGCATGCACCAGTGGCCTGAAAAAACACAGCTCAAGATTATCAACCTCTCAGCATCAATTGTCACTTATCACCTACAGCCATGCCTTATACTGGTCACATTTATAGAAGTGTTTTCATTACAGCTCTGGAAGTCCACTTCTAATTTGATTTTTCCAAGATGTTAAAAACTTGTAAGAAACCATCTTATGCCTCCTTGGAAGAGCCATGGAAACACAAGGAGGAATAATCTATCACAGTTCTAAAGGTTTTGGTTTTAGTCTTTCTGAAGTCAGGTAGTCCCTCAACATGCAACAGTTGTCAGAGCAGACGTGCTCTTTTGAGTATTAGCTGACATTCTTGTTGAGCTCTTCTAGTACTTTCAGTTACTTTATATTCTACCACTCAGTGGGAATCTTATGCTCATTTTGAAAACTATCATGCTGCTTACTTTTTGAAGTTTCCATTAGCAAGGATATTGCAAGAAACATGCTCTGGGACTACTACAGTACAACTGGCTAATATGAACAATTTCTATGCTCACAAACAATTTTTAACAGGAAAACAGTTATCCATTTAAAATGTCTTGCTCATTAGTGAAACACAAAATGAAGAAACATGTTTTACAGCAGTATCATTAACTACTATTTACGTACACTCCCAAACCATTTAATGGACTATTTCTTGCTTTGCTACTATTAGAAGCTACCTGGCATCAGAAGCACAAGCCTAGTTTAACTAGATAAAAAGCAATAAAGTATATTATATACACTTGCCATATGAAGTGGTATGGCAAGTTAAAGTAAGGTCTACTCATCTTATACATGCTCTAATCAAAGATTCTCATGACCCTTAGTACACAAGTAGTAAACCCAAGAAGGATGTTTTATATTACCACTAAGTATTACTACTAAGCCAATGATGATTGTGCTTGCATGAATATGGAAGAATTCTGATAACTGATATTCATACTGATTCACATCACAATCGATTCACACCTGTGTAATAAAACAGTTTGATCCATTAATTTTAAGGTCACTGAATGTGAACAAGTTGAATTATGATGTCTAATAAGTAATTAGTGAGTTGCACATAAATCCAAATTTTTTACAGGTACTCTCCTGTAAAGATTTAAGAGTCAACATTAGAACCAATCTCCACCTTATGATTATGTATTTTTTTCTGCTAGGATGGTATTAGGCTTGCTTCAGCTTAACAGAAACCACCAACTGTGAATCCTGTGTCCTGTTGTCCTTCCTACTTTATGGCTGTTACCTGTTAAGGTAACAGGCTTCTCATAAGCCCCAGTAATCAAGAGTAGGAGTACAGATATCTTTTTCAGTCCCTATTCTTGTACAAGTAGAATACCTAAATTAAGACATTTTATATATCAGACAAAAACAGGGAATCAAATTGCTCCAATATATAATCAGTCTGCAAGAAAGTAATGCAACACTAAGAAGCCCAGATAGACAGCTTCTAGTAAACTGCATCACTCACCATCCAGATGGGGTAAATGCAATTTGCACTCAATTTTGATCAGTGATGGTACTCCTGAAGTGTTCTAGGTTTGTGGACTAGTTCATCTGCTAGCTTAGTTTACTTAGAAGCATTAGTTAGGTTGTGAACCACAGGAACAGGAAAAAGGGAAAAGCAGGATGAAGGTCAAACATATAATCTAGTAGTAAAATATCTACCTGATATTTTTTAGGCACGTTATATTTCAAGATACCACACTCTCTAAGAAGATAGCTCTGTTGCTGGTATAACTTTTCTGTAACATACATGTATGCATAGAATTCACAAAGTTTAATGACTAGGGGAAAGTTATATCCATAGAATAGTGTAAGTCTTAGAGAATTTTCTTTATTTCATTGGCACAATTGGTTAATTCAAAGCTCTTGGCAAGCACATCCATGCTGAAGGAATGATCAAGAAAGGGCAGCACCAGGGAAAAGAGGATAAGCATTACAAAACAAAATTCTTCTATAGCCCAAATCCAGCGATAGTGTGACAGATGTAAAGATCAAGCAGAAAGGACTGTTTGTGTTTTACATCAGTCTTCAGGTGGTAGCTAACAGCTATAAGTGCACAGCACTAGGTGACTGAATGGCTACTTAATAGCCAGCAATCTGCCCCCTCTATTTGGCCCCTGGCAAAGCTTTGTCTTAAAAAGAAAGAAACAAACTGGCTATAGAGGTTGTACATTTTTTATTGCAGGGTGGGTGTGCATGAAACAATGGCAGTTCCTAAAATGTGCAATTGCAAAGCTGCAAAAAAACTGAGAAAAAGTATATGCAGCAAATGCCTCTGTCCACACCATGAGCACCACTTCATACTTTGGAACAGGAGTAAGACAGGGATAACTTTAAGAAAAAGTCAGTGATGTCACTCTTCCCACATTTCTACAGGTTGTATTGCGAAGAGGCCATCACTCAGTAAAAGTAGTTGAGTCTGTTCACCAGCTGCTCTCCTGCTCCTGCAGAAAAGTGCCCTAAGTTGTAACTTGCATTACTGGATAGAGATTCAGAAAAATTGTACCTCAATAGTAGAAAGAAACCATTGAAAAATTTGAATCGGATCCACGAGGACTCTCCAGAGTCTTGCTCTGTTTTAGCAGATGCATAGTTGTAACATACTGGGCTCCTCTTTTGGAAGCAGCACCACACACATGCTCTGTGCAAAAGCTCTGAAGTTGATAACTACCAAAATTTACTAGTCAAACACGGACCAGCCAGGAAATTTCTAAAGATACAGTAATTTTTCAGCTGAAGTCCTAGGCTTCAAATATTTTACATGAATGTTTCCATTTTGATCAGCCATAACTAGGCTATTGATAATCTTTTAAATCTTCCTCTACAAAAACTCTCAGAGCTTAAAAATTATTTTTTACTTCCTTTAAATGTCAAACTGTAGCTTCTTAAACTGCTCAATCAGTTTTTAATCAATTTACCTGTTGTTCTTCAGGCAGCATGGTAGTACTGAAATTAGAATTAAGAACTACAGAATAATTAAAGCTGGCACAGATTTTGGGAGGTCTGCAACCCAGTATGCTGCTTTATATAGCCATCAGATCAGATTGCTTAGGGCTTTATTCTGCCTGGTCTTGAAAACCCTGAAGGATGGAGACAGTGCAACCTCTCTGCTCCCCTCTCAACTGCTTTATTGTCCTCACTGGGAAAAATTTTTCATTATGTCAAGTCAGAAAAGAAGTTAATTTTCTGTTAATTTCAGCAAAATTCCCTGTCTTCTGACCATCTTCTCATTTCAACTTATGTACCTGATAAGGAAATCATGTGGTGATGTTCTCCAAACTCTGTTATGCTTGAGGTCAGATCAGAGTAAATGACATAAACCCCTGTGGCCTTAAATATCTGCATCTTTTTCCCAGTGAAAATCCAAACAAGACAGAATTAGTCCCAGTTTAAGGCTACAATGAGTACAGGAAAAAACCTAAAGCAACTGAATTAATCTTGTTTGGGAATCAGGGCCTGAAGAGAGCACAGAAGAATAGAACCACTTGCTTTCTTAACTCCTTTTTTGACACTGCTCAAATACATATCGTGAAAACTGACAATTACAGTTCAACAAAAACTGCATCTTTCCCAGGGATCTACTGTTTTCAACTCATAAATATTTCTTCAGACTTTCCCAAAAAGCACAGAGATGAAAAAAAGTAGAGGGTTGGAAGAAAAGGAACTTTTGAGGCTATGGAATATTTAGGTTGTCTGTATGAGCCTAAGTAATGCATCCCTTGAATAGTGTTAAATAGTGAGATTACTACGTGCCTGGAAGAGCAACTACTATTTCCTGAAGAAAAAGAGTTTACCTTAAACCTAAATTAACCTCACACTCACTACAGAAATTCATGGTGGGGACTAATTCAGATAGCTTCACAGGAGTGACCTGAGCAGGCATACAGACTTGACTCTGTTCTGTTCCTGCTTTCCCATTCACTGAGGGCTGAGACAGGTCTGTATGTGGCTACATGCAGACCTTGTTGCTAGAGTTGTCAGTCTCTTACATGTCTTAAATCCACTTAAAATGATTAAAAGAAACTGAGAATAAGGGAAATAACAGCAAGAACATGATCATGTCTGCAATCCTCTACAGAGTGTGGGCCTTTTTACAAAGACAGTTTTGCCATACAAAGAAGTGTCCTGATGTTCAGCACCTGTTTTTGTCACCTGCACACAGTTCTTGACAGTTCTGTTCCCATACAAGGCTCCCTTGCTTCCTGTCAGCCAGTTCAATATTAGTAGGAGAGTGGCTGAGAGACAAAGCTCTTTACCAGAAAATAAATACACCAGAATGATGGGAGTAAAAGAGGAATAGCACCAGATGACAGGACCTACAGTGACTGGGAAGAGGCCAGCAGCCATCATGACAGTGTAAGCACTGAGAGGGTTAAACATATAATCTCTAACAATTTACAACTCAACTGCATTTGTGGTCTTTCTTTAATACCACAGTGGAAGAACAGTCCCACCCCAAAACAGCAGATCCCACCATACCTGGTTATCCCTCTTCTGAAATTATTTTCCTTGAAACTAGATCCTCAGTGAAAGCTGTGCTTAATCACAGTTCTCAAAATTCCTTTTTAGATAGTTTGCATGAGATATGTCAAATGAAAGAGGAAAAGTTTAATAGGATTAAGCTGAGAAAAGTGTGTTCAGGGTTTCTGTGATCAGCTCTATTTAATCCCAGTCCGGGTCTCTTCACCAAACTCATTTGCTAATGGAAAAGTCAGCGCCAATACCATCCACTAGACATAATGCTTTTCTTTTTTTTTTTTCCTTTCAGAACGATTCTCTGCAGACTATAAAGATTCAAATTAATATCTTAAAGTTACAGCCACTCAATGCTTTAAAACTGTTGCACTATTAGTAAGGACATATATAAGCCTGTTTTGTTTTCTGAGTATATCATCTTTCTGATGCTTTCAAGAATGAACAGTCATCATTTTCATTGCAATTAATTTATCCGAATGAAAAGAGAGGTTTGCATTAGTACTATGCATCTGCCCTCTTTATGCATCTAACCAAAGGCTGCTGCAGAACAGGTAGGAACAAACAATATCCAACACAGTAACAAAGGTTCTCTCTCTGATCGATTTTGAAATACAAAGCATTTAACAATACACATACTGAGTGACTGCACTGCATTAAACAGCTTTATAAGCAATACTCAGATAGGCTGGCATGTAGTATCATCTCCACTTTACAAATATGTGATTGATGTGCTAATAAATCAGAAGATTCTCTTGAAGGAAAAGGTAACTTACCCCAGGAACAGACCCAAACTTCCCCCTGACTGTTTTAAATGCCTAACTAGGACTTGCTGACAGAAGACCAAATTAAACACATTTCTGAATTGCAAGATTTCAGGTCCTCCAAACAATTTTACCAAGAATTTCATACAAAAACTGGTGAATCAAAAAGATAATGAGAAGTGTGCAGGGGGCCAGTATGGTATCTGCAACAAAGGCTCAAGAGGAGGGGAGAGAGGACTACAGGTACGAGTGTTGCTCTATGAAATAAGGCTCCAAAGGTATCTGTAAAATCTCTTTGTGGGACTGTCCAGTCATCTCAGTCTGTAATATGAACATGGCACAGTCCAACACTCCATGAAGGCTCAAGCTGAGTTTTCTCCTTCCTTTGGGTGAGTTCAGAGTGAGACAAGATTTTAATGGATGTCATGTTTTGACTTGTATGAGAGTCAAGCCCCATTCTAAAGACCACAGGTCTTTCCCCTTCTTCAGTTGCTTCAGGTTTGATTTAACTGACAACAGCAGAAGCTGCAGGAAGGAAAAATCCTGTAGACTGAGAGTATTTACCAATTCCATTCTTAGGCTTATGATGCATAAGCCATCAGTATAAAAACACTTTCAGAAGTAACTTACTACAAATATAAGAGGGGAGCATCTAGAGCTGAAACTCTGTGTGTTATACATTATTTGTTCATTCAGTAAAATCCATCAGCATGCCACTATGCCACCAGCTCCCTGCACTTGCTGACATACAACAGTTTCTGCACATGTAAAACAAGAAAATGGAACAATATTGGAATATTCCAAGGTGGAAACCTGATAAAACAAAAGACTGCAGAAATACCAGTGGAAGTAAAATTACATATTTTTCTACACCCTCAACTCCAAAAATCATTCATCCTGATGAAACATAAAACAAAAAATGCTTCAGAAATCAAACTCTCTTTTCCCTAGACACAATATATGATACTGCTTCCTTTGAAATCCTCCTTCTTGCTCTGTTGTCTAAGTCCAAACTAAAAAATACAGTTACTGTATTCTTATATCTATTAGTGTAGAACAGAAAAGTGATAGATAGCAAACAAGAAGAATGGCATATGCTTGGACTAGTTCAGCCCAATATTTTGCAGTTTATATACAGATAGATAGGGCCTGTGGATAGATGATGTGTCTATCGGTAATTCCTGACCATTGAAATAGAGTTGAAGTTCCCAGAAAGGAACATTATTATACCAGGTTTCCAGATAGGAATGGGAAACAAACCATGAATTTGTCCAGACAAATAGCTGTCAAGGCTGATAATATGGTATTTCAAAGGCCAGGAATTACTGATAGACACATCATTCACCCACAGGCCCTATCTGCATATAAATGTAAAAATATTGGGCTGAACTAATCCAAGCATATGCCATTCTTCTTGTTTGTTACAAATCTGGGCCAAGTACTAATATACAACATCTCACATCAAGCTCACATCTTACAGCAAGCTCCCAGTTTTTCCATTTGATAGAAGTAATTCAGTCTCCACTAATTAAAACTGCTAAAAATCATGTAAGTACCTTGACATCTCTAAGATATAACACTGTCTTTTTTTTTTTTTTGTATTTTTTTCATTACATGCAGCCACAGCTAAAGATTTGGGCTATCTACTGTACACAATGAACTCTTCTGCAAACTTGTCCTCATTCAGAGGGAACTATTTCAGCAAATATAATTCAACCCACTTGTCCCACTCTTCAGAGAGAATATTATAAAAGCAAATTTGTGCTGCCCTTAACACCTCTCTCATCTGGGCTGTCTGGTTAAACAATAGCAAAGCTTGTTAGTTATATAGAGTAGTAAAAACTACTTTGGAGAATAATTCACTTCCCAACTTGTCAGTTTTGGATGGGAAAAATCAAGAGTGGGAAGGCAAAGTTCATTGCATTTATGACTCTCCACTGTCTTGTACATAGATGTACACATTAGGAGAGCACTCTTAACAGGTTTGTTTTTCCATCTATTCTAAATATTACATCCATTCTGGATCTGTCTAAGTGGACAGCCAAAGTGCAAAGCCATGCAAATCTGATTAATTTTCAAAACAGTATTAATGCAATGCTGACCATCCTCACTGATCAGCCCGAGAGGCTCACCAGACAAACATTCAAGGGTAACAAAACCACCATATCTAGCAGCCACAGTTAACATTTCATACATTTCACATTATTTCTGAACCCTCCTCCTCCCCACCTGCTGTTTAGTGGCTTGATTGTCCCTAAAAATGAAGGTGGGAAGAGAACATGCTTAGTACACAGAATGAAAAGCAGTTTACACTTTAGGTCTTCTTCCTCGCACTTACTTACTCTCGTAGGAAATATATTCTCATTGTTGATTTGCACCTCGATCCAGTCCATGAGAAGATTCATATATTGGGGTGCTGGCAGTGCTGTGGGCTTCTTGTACTTCACATTATCCTGCCACCGGTACTCATACTTAGGACCTCCAGACATCACTGGGCAGCTCCTCTCTGTGCAGAATTCACAGATAGTTCCATAAATGAGGTTGATCCTATTGAAGAAGTCAACCACATGAACAGCTACCCAGTCATTTTGGTCTTCTCCACTGGGCAGCTGCACGGCTGCTCTCAAGTCCACTCCTGAGTTGAGAGATGCCTGTGCTCGTTTGTGAAGTTCAAACCTCTGGGTTCCAGGTTCAAACTTGCGTTTTGGGCGGAAAGTCTTATCTTTACTAAAGACTTGCTTGAGTGCTACGGACATGTCTGCTAATCTTCCGCTCTGCAGCAGCTGGCAGAAAAGCACGTCTGAGATCTAATGCAGGTATCTGAAAAGAGTTGCTCCCTATCACAGGTCCTCCACGCCCTGCTCTTTTTCCCAGAGAAGCTCGTATCAACTTTGGAGCAATCTATTAACTCTTCCTCTTGAAAGCCTCCCCAAAAGGCTTCATGACCCTAAGGATATAGAAACAACACACATCAGTGGTAATCTCGAGTCTGGTCCTGTCAGTTTGTTACTGTTTTACCATAATTTTCAGTAATTATAAGCTGAAAAGAAAATATATAACAAGCTAGCCTTAAAAACTGGCCAACCCCTAACTTGATGATGATTTAAAAGAAAAAAATGCCTCATTTTTCAAAATATTAAGGAATTCACTTTTGTGCTCTTTTTAAATATCTACCAAAATAGAGGCTTTTAAGTTATAAAGTTGGGATTTCAATAAATCTTGTATAATCTAATTTTAAAACCAACCTTTTCATTTTGCTGCATTTTCACGGTGACTGAATAGGATACAAAATGTGTGTATAAGTTTAGTAGATAAAATACTATGAAATGATTTAAAAGATTTATCTAACTGCTCCTAAAGTGACCAGTAGTGTCTCAAAGATTTGCCATAGCTGCAGTGCTCTTCTTTGTAGGGAAAAAAACTTCCCCAAGCATATCTCTTATGTTATCTATTTTAAATTATCGAGCTGTTTGCTTTTGCAAGCATCATAGAACCTAGTTAGAGTGAAAACTACAGTATTGCACAGAAATAATTCCTGTTTCCCACAGAACTGCATGGACATTGTTACTTTTCTTGACTCACCTTCAGAAATTCAGTAGTGGACTTAGTTTTCTATTGGATTGTGTAGAATTATTTAAAAGCAATTGTGAAACTGCCACTTCTTTTATAACTCTATTCATCTTCTCTACAGGGGAATGTTTGGCATTATTGTTCTTACAGAAGGAAGAGCATAGACTTTGTGTTGTTCCATCTAACCTACTCTGGCAACAAAGAATAGTTTTAACAGTGAGTGAGGCTTAAAAAATAAATTACAACATTAGAGCTTTGTTTGCTCTTATACTTGAAAACTAGCATATCATCACTAAATGTAGGCAAGTAGTGGGTGAAAGGGTAGATAGGTGCTGTCTCAATTAGACTTGCGTTTTAGTACTGAAGATCTTATTAATAAAGACACAGAATAAATATTTCATTATGTGCATTATTTAACTTAAATAACATGTTAAATTTGCTCAGAAATACAAAAATCCTACCATACCAGTGGCTCATGAATTCTTATGGCATTTTGTATGCCAGTCAGTTCCCTGTAGGAAAAATCATGTCCAGGAAAATTACTAGGCAGTATGTGCCTAGCAGTAGATTCTTCTGAAGACAGTTGCCCAAAGATTTGCTGAGGGGTAAAAAGGAAGAGAAAAAGGTGCCTGCTTTTTCTTAATCAGCACAAGAAAGCAACACCTACCTAAGTAAGGAGAAATCTTGTGTGCTACACCCCGTGCCCTCAGAATAGGATGGAAGCACCACAAATAATCCTTTCCAAAATAACTGAAAGATTAGCTTCTGGCCCATTTGTCAGCAAGTAGCATTTACACAAAACCAGCAGAGAAGTGCTTGCTTTAACTTTTGTTGATGGTGTGATGAAGGGCTACTCCAATAATGACTTTATAAACAGTCATTCTTTCTGTGCCAGCAAAATACGAGCAGTTTGGGAATGAATTACAGAGGGATTACTGGCATATCTGACACACCTGCTGAGTAATGTTCAAATACAGAGATTCTGAATGATCAAATCTAGAGATCCTGAAACCTGGCAGTGGTCACAGAAAGAAGACTTCAACGAAAATTGGCCTTGAAACAGTTAAGTGTTAGCAGGAAATTAAGGTACTTTTAAACAGTCAATGGTCAACCTTGCCCTTCAGTTTGTTGTTTGTTACTAAGACCCACAACCTCTAGCTCTAAAATACGCAATGGCAGACAGGTGTTTATCTAAAAGCCTTTGAAAGAATCGGTGAGTACTGCTGCACAGACTGAGCTTGTGCCTGACACACTTGGAGATGGCATGCAGCCACTGTCCCAGTTTGCAGTAATCAGGAGGTTAACACTAGAGTTTTACAGCTCACGTAACTACTTTTCCCCCCATTTTAATATACCTGGTGCTCTTACGTGGCTACTTTGACTGCCTTCCTCACCTGCAAATATTCACCAGAACACGCAATGAGTTTTTATTTAAAACAATAACCTGAGCACTAAATAGAACTCTTCAAAAGAGACATTTTAAAGCACAGTACCCACTGCTGTAAAACATTTTTACAAGAAAAACAGAACACACCATATTTTATAAACTATTCTCTACTGAATATGCAAACACAACCTCTGAAACACCTTTTTTCATCCTGCTTCTGAAGGTATTTGCTGTCTAATTAGGTCTTCAGTCAAAAGCAAATAGAGACAAATGAAGAAAAACCCAAGAATTTAGGCTTTTCTAAACAGTTACATACAGCATCACCATTGATTCCCTAGAATAAAGAAGCTTTCACTTTACTCACAGGAAACAAAAGAGCATGCTCACCTGATTTTCGGAAGAGATTAAGTACAGACACTTTAGCTTTGGCTCTTTCAGAGGCTGACACTAATGGGAAGGTTCTAGCTAAAACCTTTGGGCTCTAAGAGCATCTTTACTGCTTAGGCAATAAAGTGGCAGGATTTAATGATAGGGTGGCCACTCATCTGCTTAGGACTGAATCACTAATCCATGGCAGGAACTCATTCACCATTAGACTTCTAACATGTTGGTGTACTGTGAATCAACAACCAAAGACAAGAGGTTTGTCATTCCATCCCAAATCACATACTGTCAATTAAAAATTTGTACTGGAAGACAAAGACATGAATGAGAAACACTCCCAGTTTCATTATCTCAATAGGTGCTGGGAGACTTCAGAGTTGAAACACTGTGAACAATATTGTGGTGTTGGTTAGACTGGATCACAACTCCTTGAAATCTGTGGTATGGTAGGAGCTGCCCTCATTCCACATAAAATTGACTATTGCTAACAGATACTTTGCAGTGAACTGTCAAAGTCAGCAGAACTGCTCCTGACTTATACTTATGTCAAAAGTCATAGAAACTGGCTTCTGATCTTCTATGACAGGTCCTAACTATAAAATGGGGTGTAAAGAATGATGTCACTCACGGAATTTGGCATAATGGTATACAGAAACAGTGTTCTGCATTCTCTTCTGAACTAGACACTTAATGTATGACTGTCCTGATATGGGCAACTCAGAGAGGTAACACTCATTCATTCAGTTTCTTTTCCTTCTTCTCAGAACAATGTATTTCTGAGGATTTGTGACAGTAACCAACAGCTTTTCCTGAGGGACTATTCCACAATATGAATAATACAGCTGGGTGAACTTCCTTGCTGGCAGAGCCATGACTGAGAATGGTAACTACAGATTTGGAGATGATCTCAGAACAGAGCGCCAGACCTCACAAGCTTCATCTATGGCATCAGCACCACAGTGATCAATACTGTCTCCAGCCTTATGGACATACACAGACCGCAATTCAGTCTAAACATCAGGTATATCAACATCTGGAAATAACAAACCAGTGCCATTCATGCAGATTCCATTAAAAAAAATCCATAACAAACCACACACTGTAATCACTATCATATCTGAGTCACTGTTAAGTCAAAAGCATACTATATAATGTTATCATATATTTTCTATTAGATAAAAGGTAGCAAGCATGTTAAGTGACACAGTATTTACAGACATATACCTTTCATCACAGCATTCTAGTGAGTAATTCACAAGCTTTAGAGAGCTGCTGGGAAGGTAGCTGTTATAACTCGTTTTATTAAACCAGAAAGTGAGGAAACATGACTTCTCCAGCATCAAACATACCGTGAACTGTCTATCCAGCAGAACCCATGCCACATAAGCTGATGCTTACATCTTTCTTTTCAAAACCTAAGTTTCCATTCCTCATTCTTTCAGCAGTGATACTGGTGGAGAGGCAATTTCCTTTTCTTTAAAGCTACTGGGATTACATTACACTAATAACCACAATAACAACACAGAACCATCATTCTTTTCATGGACATGTTAGGCAATATTAGGTAGAACTATTTCATTTTTGTATCCCAGTGCTTTATTTACAGCCATTTAATTTCACTTCTTTCAACAAAGTTCCCTTCTGTACAGACTACAAAAAGAAGCCCCTCTTTCCTTTTAGGAAAACTGGTTGTACAAAACAATTAGAAGCTGACTTAAACAGAGGTAATTTCTATGATGAAGTTGTTTGACAGCAGCAGAATCAGGTATAACTGCTCAAATCATAGATGGGTTTTTAGGCAATTGAAGAATATATTTGAAAATGGGGAATAAATGTGTGTATTTTAACAGAGGACTGACTTCTCATCCAGTATCCTTCTAGTGCCTTTTACAAGTATTAATCCTGTTACATCTCATCTGAAGTTCTATAAAAGTATACTGATCACCATGAAGATACTCAAAGTACCCTGGCACTTCTTCACTACAAGTTCATATTGTTACATCACTTATGGCAATTTAGTCAGGAACATGGACTTACTGTAGCATATGGTTTAGGGTGAACTGAAACAGGTATATCTCAGAACTACAGTAAAGAAACTCTAAAAAATACATGACGTAGAGTACACTGAAGTTCAGCCTCTGCTCCCTGTCATAAAGGAGTTTAAGGTCTTGATTCTTACAGACTGATAGCTGATAGTCATGCAGTTGTACATATGACTATGTTTTTTTTCCTGAAAACTCAATCCTGCTTCCCCTTCTCCCCTTTCAAATTCCTACCTTCTTGCCATTTCCCCTATGATACCTGGACCAGGCACTAATATAACCCCTTGGCAAGGAGCTGCATGAGACTCAGATGTAAATCACAATAATTAAACAAACCACCAATTTTTCATCCCAGTCAGCTTCTTTGATTCCGTGTTTGGCTACACAAAATAGGGAGAAGGACAACATAAGCAAAGGTCTGTGTGGAAGGCACAGGGTGAGACAGATGGAATAAAACCCCATGGGAGTGGTTATTTAACCACAGCCACTTAAGTGACTCATAGTGTTTGCCATGATAATTTCAGACCTCCCAAAACCTTTAAAGTAGATGGGGAACACCCTTTAGCTCAAGCACTTACTGAAGCTGAGGTTTGACAGCCTTACAGAACACAATGAACATGCAGTTCTGACAGACCCTTCAAGTCCTGTTTTTTTATTACACTTCCAGGTTTTTCCAGTTCTCTCCATGGTTCACAGGCTTTTACTGGTCTGAGCTGTGGCTAGCACGGGTGCAAGCACAATCACTAAACCACATTCTCTCTAAGTACACAGCCTCTGCTTTTGGTTATCAAGCTTCTGTGACCTGCTACATCCTTCCACCACAGTTAAAGCAAAGCCTTTATGACCCACATGTGCCTTGTTTCCCCAGCTGCCACTATAATCATAGCTCTTGTACACATACAGCTGACCATACTGGTGAATTGTGTGGGTCAGCTTACTTACAGCAGTATGAGGAACAATAGAACCATCTCACTAACCCTGGTTCTGTCCAAATCTCTCAGTCTCTGTGGACAGCAGCCTCATCACAACAGTGGATAGTTGATACGCTTCTTCAGTATGCACATTGCACCATTTGCTGCAACAGAGAACAGTTATCCTTCATTCCTTTAGAATCAGCTTACAAAGGATGGTGACATTGAACTGTGGTTGATCTTCAAAAATCTCTTTCTTCTGTTCAGCTTAATTCCTTAATCTACATTCTGGCTTTTAAAAGCACTCGCACAACTGAGTAGACACCGAGAGTGTTAAAATATGATTTCTTGCTCACTCCTACACTATCAAATCAGTCATACAATTCCCACATAAAAGCCAGTCAGTTCATGTGAGTGGTAGGGAACAGAAAAATATGCACACATGAAAATGTGTTCTTAGACCTCACATCAGGGCCTTCTGTACAAGGCAAAAAAACTGGCTTATCTGCTAGAAGCTGGTAGTTCATGCCATACAATTTTAAATGCCTTATTTTGCATACCGTAGCCAAACTCAGTTTTACTTTTGGCCTAAATCTTAGCTTTAGGAAACTGTGTATGTGTTCTGCTTTAAGAAAATAAGTCAAAATAATAAGTTTCATCTTAGTGGCATTTCAAATAAAATCACTCAGTGTCTTGTCCAATGAAAGCATGCAAAAAACCAAAAGTACAATGCCAGAATCAAGTTACAAACACTATGCTGGCAGAGACAAATAACTAACACTCCATGAAGAAAACAGGACTTCCTGCAAGCATAGACATTGAAAAGAAGATGTGAAAAGATCAGCTGACACCCGTTCAGATCCCTTTAGCCTTAGCCTGGCTCCTCCCACCACAGGTCAGGTTAATGCGGACAGTGGACAGCAGAGAGGAAGGTTGGCAACAGACTTCCCTCAGAAACTGTACTAAGAGGTTCAGGATAGCCAAGGTGTTGAAAGATCTGCAAGGAGGTTATGACTACAGCCGGTGTGCTGCATACTTTCTGACAAGTGCTGATAATTCTCAACATGGACATATTGAGTTTCAGTTGCAAAAAATTACCTTCATCTCCATGTTTTTGAGAAACAAAATTTGCCTAAAATCATGTGGGAATCAGTGCAGCCCTTGAACTGACTGCAAGTAACCCAAAAGTGATAATTGTGAGTATCTTCAAATTATTTATACCACAAATCTAAAACCTTGTCCTGAAGTGGAGCTCCAGCAGATACAGCACCAAATTCATTAACCTTAAAACACGTCTGCATGGTTATCAGAAAAGCTAAGTGTATGAAATAACAGAAGAAATCTGTTTCCCAGGGTTTGGATCAAAGCACTCGGTATATCAGACAGGAACAGTGGTAAGCAGCTGCAGTTGATTCTGGGCATTTTCAAACTCATACCAAGGGGACATAAAGTCAAGGTACTTGTACACATGTCTTTTGAAGAATGCAAAAATTTCATAGATCTGAGAGATGATGGTTTTGTAGGTCAAGGGCCTGGTGGCAGACGGCAACTTGGCATCAGCAGAACATAATCATGTGGCACAGCCTCTGCAGGTGGTGGTGGAGTCGTAAGTGCCTTAACTGCCCATGGGATCTGTGCCTTCAAAATTCAAAGAAATGAATCGTCCATATTATTGATTTGTATGTTTGTCTTAACTTGCAGGATGGTTTCTCTGAAGAACAGTACTGATCACCACACTGCAGCTTTAGCATGTTCCACCTTAGCATTTCATCAAAAAGACCTACCACTATACACAGGTGAAAAAATAGAGAATCTGCTAACTAGAAACAGAGTACCTGGGGTGGGGCAATTATACACAATTCAGAGCTCTAAATCAGTCTTGCAGGACTCACTTGGAGGAAAAAAAGTCTTTTCTTTGCCATCTGTGATACCTGAAATACAAAAGCAAGTAAATGAAGTCAGAGACCTGATATACCAATCAATTAACCAAGTTGTCCACAGCTACAGCCAGTAAATGACCAGTATTACAGCAAAAAAAAGGAACAAAAATCATTATCCGTACAACACAAAAAAGTAACCAATAGGGAGGGTTTAGATGGGTTCTGTCCCCTGCAACCATAGCAAGCAGTTTACTCTGAAGCAAAATGAATGAGCACTCCTTGTACTTGTGCAGCCACAGTTGCCAGCACACAGCTGACAATCTCTGGAAGGTCCATTTGAAGGATTCTGCTTTGCACTAGAGTGCTTTCCCACAGCCTGGCACTGTTCAGTTTAGCTCTAAGAGCCAGTTGCTGACTTCTATGAAAAATTGACTGTATAGCTGGCACAGTTTGAATGTGGGACTTGTCAGGTGGCTAAACGTCCTCCTACAGAACTAGTTTATACAGCATGTTTCCCACACCATGTCCCCAGAAATTTCTGACCAGGAAAAAAAAAAACACAACCCAATAGCTTCTTCTGTCTGCTTGTACATTTTTTGAGTGTAGCACATGTTGTGACTCAACCGAAAGGTCTTCATTTGTCTCAGGCCACAAGCAGAGCAACACCATTATACACTTTTATTTGCTGGAATAATGTCAGTAGCAAGGTTCTGTGCTGTTTCTTCACAAACCCTTGAAACCTTAAGGCCACTTTACATCATTCCTCATCCAGTAATTACAGTAATTACAGCAGTAGAGGAATTCACAGCACCTCTGGTATATCACTAAATGCATATAACCTATACAACAGAAAGATTCTTATTCCCTCAAAGTAATATTTTGTAAGACTCACACACTCATGTGACACTTACGATATCACAAGCAGAGGTTGGTTCAGAGTAACTATAGCAAAAAAAAAAAAACCAAAACACAAAAACACACCTCCAGGAAAAACAACAACAAGAAAAAAAACCCAAACCAACTAACCAAACAAAAAACAACAACAAAAACCAAAACCAATAACCACAGGGAAAAAAACCCACCATTCCACCACTCGCCCTGAGAAAGAAACAAACAACAAAAAAACCAAAAATCGGATCACCGAAGACAGAAAACAGATCAGAAGCAGGAAAGTCACCAGACTGGTGAAGTCATTGGGGTAAATAGTCTTGTATTATCAGCATTACCTGCACTTAATCTGAGTCTTACATCTTATTCTTTTAACAGGTCACCTCCACTATGAGAATCTGAGTATTTGGCACTTTATTATGCACTAATAAATTATGCTGCTGAAACACTGATTTAAAAGAAACCCAGGAAGGCTTCAAGATACAATCTTTGCAGATAATTTGGAGAATCTTACACCAAATCATCATCATACATCCAAGTTAATTGTATTTAACCGTAGACAAATAACAACAATATATTCTCATTAGAATTTGATAGAATCTTCAACAATACTGAGAATGATGATTAAATTCACACAGATTTTAGCACTTGTAATTTATTCCTAAATTGGCATTAAGCCAAAATAGCCCCAGACCTACTGCTCTTTAGGAGGGAGGCTTGTATTGTTATGGTTGCTTGATATATAAGTGGTTTGGAAACTGCGTTGCTACCTTGCTATTCCCTATTCCATTTCAGTTTTCTCTTTTGCCACTTGTGCATTCCATACATTTATGGCTTTGATGCAAATCATTTGAGTATACCCAGCTATATCACACACAATATCTGATATTAGAGAGGCAGGTGCCATCAGAATTTTTGAGCCAGCAATGACCACAAATCCCAAAAGTACTCCCAAATACTAACACATTTGCTCTCTGAAAAGAATGCCACACAGGTGACTAACTGAGAAAACTGAATCCCCATCTTACCATGGCAGAAACTGATGTCCAAATTTTCTTTAGAAAAATCAGTGTGAACCCAAGATAGCAAGCCAAACAACCAAGTTTCTAGGAAAGCAGTCTTTTGAGGGAGACACTGTCTTGAAGACCACTACTCTGGCTCCAGTAAGACATGAAACTTTGACTATAGCTATTTCTTCAAGGGCCACCAGTGATATCTAGGGAGTACCAAGGTGCAAAACACTGGACGTGTATCTGCATATGATGATTACAGCCAATTGGATGGTAATCACTAGACAGCTTCTCCCATACTACTTCATATGCTGAAAACACACAACTCAGTGATGCTGTAAGATCAGACAAAGATTTTGAAATGCTTCCCTCTGTTGTTCTCTATCTATGAGGAATCTGAGTCCCTTCTATTCCTGTCTTTCTTTCCAAACATGCTTTTCATTTGCCTTGCACTTTTTTTCACCTCTCCTCTCCTTCACTCATCTAGGAACTGCAACAAGCTTTGGTTTAACTGTCAGCTAAACAGCAATTCAGAAGGCTGACACCAGGCACTAAAGCAAAGGTTGCTGACTAACCCCCATTTTGTCTCTATTGAGTTTCCAATCCTAGCTTTAACTATGAAAAACAATCAATGAAAATACACAAAGATAGTGTAAATCACCTACATTTGCTGTCTTTTATATCATCATGTTCAGACAGGTTCAATTATTAAGTTATTGCATGTGTGTGGGAGTGCATGCAATTAGAGGATTATTTCTCTTCTGGACTTCCTCTTTAAAGAACATGACAACATACTACAAGTTATGAAGACTGTATGACCAGAACTTATCACAATTCTTCACCTCCGTACTCTAAAATAGGACATTAGCTTCATTTTGGCCAGAGCCAGACTGATGTGGCATACATGGGAATTAAAGAAAAAACCCACTACTTACTCTGTGATTCATTATTTAATACAGCTGCTTAAACTGGCATGAAAAGTGTGGTATAAGTGATTTATAAATTTAGAGGACATGGTCACTATAAAGGAACATGATAAAATACAGGAGAAACTTCAAATACTGAATACAACAGTTATAATTACAATAATCTTCTACTGCCAGAAAATCAGGATTTTCCAAATTCTGCCAAGCATCATCATTCCACTGTTTTTTGCAGCTCCAACTTTTTTATTGTATAACAAATATAGGCATTGGCACTATATTTTCCACTAATTACTAAAAGAAAAAATAAAAAGTAGTCAGAACAACAGACAAAACTTGCAGTGCCCTAAATATGTGAAAATAAAGACCTAACTTGCAATGCAAGCATACATTCAGATTCAAAAATATTTCAATCACCGTATTGAAGAGAAACAGTTAAATTAAGCTTGATCATGTTGATACATTTCAACAACAGATAACTCAGAAATCCATCCAGACCTCTCCAACAGGTTAATTGAGGTTTACTTTATTATAAACATATTGATAGATCTTGTGGATATAATAAAAATGGAAGGGTACTTCCAACACTTGTAGACCCCACACAAATTGTATTATTCCAATGTAATTTAGTGAAGGAGATTACATCTACAGAGAATTATGCAGATGTAGTATGTAGCTGTTCTGACCTACAAAGAGACAACAGTTTCCTTCATATCCTATAGATTTCATCCAAAGCTTATTTCTTTGATGTAATCCCCAGTTTTTCAGGAGACACACCCATGGAGGCAGAATATAACCCTTAACTTCTAATATACAGTTACCCATCCAAACCCCCTTAAGCCTAATGACATAATACTCTGCAAAACTCCACAGAACAGATGTCACCTATGGTAGGTTAGACACATAAAACATAACTGTTGACAGCAGTCTTTCTATATACTGACTCATATTTCAACTGCATGGCAGAGATACTCTATCTAGGCTGTGAAACTGCATACTCCATACCTGAACTGTGCCTTGCACAAAAGAGATTTCAACATACGGCTGCTAAAGGGTAAGGGGTAACCTTATATGCTCACTTCTGATCTCTCACATCCCTTTGTCATTAGGACTGTTAGATTAATTGTGTGGTTTATTCCACTATCAGGCAGATGTTACAGAACAGCTTCACTGAAAAAATGCAGGAAACATTATGTCAAGCTTTATGCTCCTTGTCTGCTTAAGTCTTCATAATGTTTTAGTTTCTAAGACATTATCAGATGAATTAGTCCAGAGTGCAGATGGTGCGCTGCTGTACTACTGTTCACAGGAGCATTAAAAGATGAGACTTTGCTGGAACAGATTCCAAAGTGCAGGCAGCAACCTAAAGAAGTGAATTAGTTCAACTGCACTTCTCTTTTTTTTTTTTT
>VXBX01007695.1:65752-77374 GCA_013400415.1 Scytalopus superciliaris | reverse complement strand
TTTGGTGTGTGTGTGTGTGTGTGAATGTGTAATGAAATTGACTGAGGAAAGTGGATATTCATGAGGAATACACAGAAGCAGCTCAGTGATCCAGCTCTCAGTATCCTGGAAAACTAAAACCTCTACTGCTATCCTACTGTCTACTTTGAGTTGAAACACTAGCTTGCACACAGAAAAGGTCTTCAGGAATAAACTTTGAGTATTGTGATGGGTTGGATAAACCCCCAAAACTTAGATTAAGGCCTTAGTTTAGTTAGGNCCTTCCCTCCTTTCACTGGGACCGCGCTGGTCTTGGGGAGGTTTGGCATTTTGCCAAGGTCGAACCCACGACAAGTATAAAGACAAATTCTCATTTAAGCTATAGTTGCTCTAAGCAGAGTAAGAACTGAAGCATGTTTGTTTTGTTTCGCCATAATGGAGTTAAAAAGAAGCACAGAATAGCACAAAACTGTTGAGAAAGACTTAAATTTCTGATCAAATTTAACACCTTCTAAAAGTAAAGCGATGTCTTTTTGTGAGTAAGCATGTTTCCACTAAAGTTAAAATTTCAATCCTTTTTCTACATCAGTTTTTGCAGACTAAGTATCAGTCTTCTCTGCTATCATACCCATACATATTCTCCCACTTTTACAGATCTGAAAAAAGTATCCTCTAGCAGTGCACTACTTCTGGATGAAAACTACAATGATGACCCTGTGGAACAAAGGTAGTAACAGTCCCTTTTATCTCTTCTTGTTGAAGAAAAATACCGCCTCAACAAAACTACCTCTGGAAATACTTTACCTGTCAACTATGAGATGCAATGGGATGTTAAGGACTTCCTAATTACCAAGCTTTAAGAAAGTTCTTAAAGAAGATTCAGTATTTCAGAATTGCTCACCATTACTCCTTTATATAATATTGTACTAAAGAAACCCACTAATGGCAATTCTGTCTTCTTTCTACCTAATATAAGAGGTAAGAGAGAAATCTGTAGGGCAAACTAAGATTTGGCCTTCCAACATGAAAAATCATGTCAAAAATATATATTTTAGTGGATCTGATTTTTTGTGTGCTTCCCATCAAGTGCTTTTGAAAATAAATCTTGGAATTTAGGAGTCTGAGACACATTTGAAAAATATATTTCTCATCAGATGAAATATACTGGATCATTGTACATCCCTTCCTCTAGCTTAAATAATAAAACAAGTCTGACTTGTCTAAAGAGAAGATTAGCTTTGATCATTAAAAGCAGTACAGTTTGTGCTGAATTTAATATGATAGTCTGATAAGTGTTGCTTCAGCAATATAAAAACAATAATTAGGACATAGTTAAATCTCACAATTTACAAGTGACAGGGCAATACGAACAACATGACAATGTAGTATCCATCAGCTTAATTTACTGCACTGAGGTGCACAAGTCCATATTAAGAACAGCTAATGGCCCTGCCTTAAAAATATAGTAATTACAAATAATAAGTCAGCAACTCCACTTTTGTGGTCAATATGTCAAATTACATGGCATAATAATAAATCACACATATTAAAACAAATAAATGCATCAACAAAGTTCCTAACAAACAACCCCAGAAACTCCCAGTTATCTATCAGTAGCTTAATTTGGTAGGAAACTGCTCACAGAGAACAGCAAAGAATACAACTATGCTTCTGGAATGACATGGTCTAAAATGGACTAAATTCTGAAATAGCATAGGACTGAACAAATTTTGACTGTATGTTTTACAGGGACAACACATTATCCATCAGGGAGACAATTCCATATTGAGCACAACCTGATCACTAAACCAGTGATCTAGTCAGCACTGATGCTTCATCAGTGCACAACAAGGACACAAAAAAGCGTTGACTTTGCCGTTACTAGCCCAGAGCAGTCCTCAAAGTGTCACTAAACTATACTTCTCATAACATGAAAGCCGGGGGGCCCTCTGGCCCTTTGAAGCACCCTGGTCCAGAAGCCTGTTCAGGGTAATCAATGTTCCTATAATGCAGAACACTGCTAGCCCTGGCACAGATAAATACAGTAGTCCAGCAGGAGAAAGTGCAGCTGCCACTGCCATGACTGAGAATAAGGCAAAAGCTAAAGCTTTCATGTAAGCTGGGGGTTATTTTCATAGCCAAATACATAAACCTGGGATAGTCATTTCTTCTTAGATGAGGCACTGGGTATTGGTAACATAAAGAGGGATTATAGTTAGAACCAAAACAATTGACAGCTTGAAATGATCTTACATGACCTCCACTCATGCCCTTACAAATGCAGGCTCCTACCAGGCACCTTATTTTACTTTTGTTTTATTGAATATGTTGCCATGATGCACTAGGAATTATATTAAAAGGTTCTAAGCAGTTGAATTCAGGCTCTCAAGGCTAAATTCCTTTATCTAATAAATCATATTTACTCCCCTTTGCTGTGTGAAGCTTTCTACTGCAGCGTAAATTAACTTCTTATACCTACCTTATTTTCTCTTTGAAGACATCAATCTATGACTATCTTTTAATCCCAGCTAGTTTCTTGATAAAGAAGATGGGGCAGACTTTGGAAATAGAAACTGTATTGGTTATGCATAGCTCTCTCTCCAGGACTTTATTTATTTGTTAAGTTCTGGTTTTTAACGTGTTAGTTTACAATATGATACAGAATCTAGTACCTGGAGAAGAAGTATCAGCTACTGAGGATGTCATAGAGGACTGATCCTTCATGACATGTGGATTCTTCAGTCTGTCTCACGGGGGAAAGCCTGCAAATTTTGGAGACTGGCTCTGCAGCACACATATCTGTTTGAGTGGGAGAGCTGAGTTACACAGCCATCTCCCAGCTCCTGCTCCAGTTGTACTGCTAAGAGATGGATCATTAATAATTTGTAATTCTCCCTAAAAAAGTGACCTGGGACTTGCATTTGGGTGATTTTATTATGTAAAGCAGCACACACTAGGCCTCAAGATTGCCTAAAGCAAAAAGCAGAAGAAAGACTGCATCCTCCAGACCCCTCATAACAGAGGGAGAAACGCTCCCTAGATACATAGTGAGGAAAGAATGCAAACTCCCTTCACGTGCAAAGGATTTTGCAAATAACTTATTTTTACTTGCCCCTCTTCTTTCAGAACACTAAAGGAGCTAAATTATGCACCCACACTGTGGTGTGCACTACAGATATCAGCCAGGAGTTGGACTTCAACAATCCTTGTGGGTCGCTTCTAACTCAGAATACTATGATTCTACTTTTTAGCAGCTCATCCTATTCCTTTCCTCCATCAGAAGAGACAAGATGCTTCAGCAGAAGGCTTTTCAACCTAAGCACTTCTGTTGCAAAATGAGATCTCTTAAAGGTAGTGTTAAAAAAAGATTTAGTTCAAGGATTAAAGTGGAATGCCATCAATATCTTACCTATTATATGTTACACTTTAGGATTCTCTCATCCTCTACATGCCCAATGGAAGCACACGGGCCTTGCAATCTGACACATTTGGTGACACTGCAGAAACTGGTACAATGCTAACGCAAAACACTAGAAAAATCTAGGAGTTAAGAAACTACACCTGCAAGCATAATGAGCTGTACAATCCAAGAGGAATTTTTCTTCTTTATAATTCTATAAAGGTAATTAATGTAACTAAGCTGTGTTTGGTGTTTTTATCACTACAATAAATCAAATATAAATCAGATTATAAAAGCTTCTTTATTGTAATAGTTAAAGATCTGGTTTTCAAATGACTGCCCTCTTTGCTGTAAGATATAACCAGAAAATTCTTATCAAAACAAATGCCACTGTCTCTTGTGTAAAAAATATGTCTCCTCAAGTTCCTTGGGAACAGAAAACGAAAGCAAGAAATATAAGAGCAAATAATTTGTTCAAGGTCACACACCAGGCCAATAGCAGATCAAGGAAGAAAACCACAGTTGGCTCATTTGGAGTTGCCATCTGTTCATAAAACTAGACTCCAAACACATTTGTTAAACAGACTTTGGCATCTCTGTTTAACTCAGCTTGAACCTGCTCAATAAAACAACATACGTCCCAATTTCCACTGGATAACGGAGTCCTTCACATCTAATTAATTCACACTGGAAATGAAATGTCTGGACATTAGGATGTCAGAAAAATGGATAGCAAAACTTGACATCTTCCAATCCCTCAGTAATTTTTTTTACTCTGAGCTGCTACAAAATTGCACTCTTCTTAGAATCTCTCTGTCATTCAACTAGAATAGGCACGTCATAATTATTAAACTAGCAAGCTCAACCTGCAAGCAGAGCAGAAAACAGTAGAAGTGGAAGGTGTCAGTTCAAGTTATTGGAAAACATATAAACATGACTCAGTAGATTTTTGGGGCAGATGGAAGAGGATGAATTTACTTTATGAGTTCATCTTTGCCTCTTGCAAGTATTCTAGCCCTTCATCTAACTGCTCAGTAGTCACCACTTCTCTACTGTCTTGTTTCTTATCTATGGAAACTGCACCACTTTCCAAAGGAATAGCAATATTTCAGATTGAAGAGATTTATAAGGCATTTCCTAAGATCACTGTCTGAACAGACTGGGTTCTGAAGCGGAAAAATAAAAATGGTATCAAGGGGCAAATTTAGTGTATGAGAGAAAATGCAATACCTCTTGAGGTTCCAAGGCCCAGCCTCTTCTCTCCCATTCCTGTGCTTCTTTCCAACATAGCACATCTGTCCATCAGTGGGTGATTAACAGTGAACAGCTACTGATTCACCTTGGTCACCTAGAATAAAGTCCTCTGAATATTTGAATATATTCAGGTGATTTCTGTACACCTTCAACTTGTGTGTGCATTCAGACTCTTACTACAGTGAATGGTTTTCTGGAACAAAGTCCTTTGGAACAGGGGAACAAGATATATCCTAAATCTAAATTATAATTATCCTGTTGAAGGTAGAAATGAGGCATCCATTTACCATTAATTCTTCTGGTGCTGACAACCACAACAAAATCAATGAAAAAATAATTTTAGACATTAGACAGGAAATTACTTTGTTCAAGACCCTGTTAGAAATATCATGCATTATATTCATAAAAGTACTACTTATAAGGTATATACTACCTAAAAGGATATTACTTAAGTAAATTAAACTCCTTAGAAACAGCTTACCATTTATCTTCTCTGTTCAAGATCCAAAGGTCTATGCAAGTATCCCTTCCCAAATTTCTTTGCAGAGACACAAAGATTTAATCCTTCAGCCCAAAGTCTGTACAGAAAAAAAAAAAAAACAAAAAACGGAAAAAAGAAAAAAGAAAAGAGAAAAGAGCATCAGTGCTAAGCACTGAGTGTTGGAATTTTCCCTTCCTTCTTACCCCATGCTGTGAGCGAGTAAGTACATCACATAATTATTAGTTGTTTGGTAAGCAGCAACACTTGTCAACACCCTCCCCGTGGAGCACTTTGAATTAAATTGCTGTACAAAACACAGAAGAAAAAAGCCAACCAAACAAATCAAACCCAGAAATCACTC
Source organism: Scytalopus superciliaris (assembly GCA_013400415.1). Lineage (NCBI taxonomy): Eukaryota > Metazoa > Chordata > Aves > Passeriformes > Rhinocryptidae > Scytalopus > Scytalopus superciliaris. Next base: position 71,899 of record VXBX01007695.1, on the reverse strand, counting down.
AGCAAGTTAACAAATCATCTCTTTGATCCACAAACATCTCTTTGTGGAGGAAGTAAGACTGCTGAGAAGTAAAGGTAGCTCCCAACAAGGAGACAATAGGGTAGAAAAAGTCCTATAGCCAGAACAGCATTTTCCCTTCACTTCTCAAAATACTCTTTAAATTTTAAAAAATGGCACAGAATGCAAGAAAAACCTTACTCTGATAGCACCACAGAAATTTGATTCAGATTACCTGGAAATTACTTCATCACCTTGACATGACACAAGAGTTTATTGACAGAAAATGTGTTGTTAGTACCAGAATTGTGCAAGTATTTGTTTTCCTATGATACAGAATGTGGAGGACCTGGATGACAAGTCAAATATTTTTTTAACAGCTGCAGGTAATCAAAACTGACACACGTACCAAACCAGTGTATCTCATGGGTCCAAATTGCAATACCTTGTGTTTTAGGACCTGCAAGAGAAATTTCAGTTGCTTCACCCTTCAAAATAGAGATATTGCTTAGCAGATAAATCCTGCTGCACAAACAGTAGCTCAAGGCCATACTAATTGCAAAAAAGTTTTAGTCCCTTCAGTATTGTTACATGGTACGTATTTTACATTTGACAGTAAAATACTGTTACTGGTTTAAATTCCTCTCTTATCTCATTAATCCTAAGTTTCTGTTATAAAACTCTACAAAAACAACAGCAGCATTAAAAGAAGGAACCTTTAGGAAAGTTTATAGCTCTCAGACCCTCCAAGACAAGTTATTTTTAACTCCACAGCAGTACTTGACTAAAAGGGGACTTAGTCACTGAGCACAGTTTTAGTTTTTCCAGGAAATCATCTCTTCAAATGATTGCTAACCTCACTGTCAGAAATAGGTGGGGATGCTTTCAAGTTGCAGTATTCAACATTCACTCTAGCTGCAAGGCTGGTACAAATCCATGCAGCTAACAAGAAATACGTTTCACAGAAGGTGAGTACTAGGCTCGAGATTGATGGTGTTGCTGTTTGGTCAGTGTCAATCACTGTGGAATTAGGATGACTAAATCTGTAGCAATGCAGCCTATAGGGACAGTTTGCCATAGCACCTCCCTTTACTTTAACATACAAGTGTGCAGGCAGAAACCCAGACACCCACACTCTTTATTCATCAAGGGTTTTAAAACTGTTCTTCCAATAGACTTTGAAACAAGCATTACAGTGAACTGGTTCACAGCTTCAGTGCATCCAAAGTTCCTGTGTTCAGACAAAAACACTGATCTGTCATGTGCTAGACTGTTCAGTTGTCTGTCGTGTGTGCTGAGCACATGTCACAAAACAGGCATTGGCACCGATGACCACTTTTTAACTGCACTGAATTAAAAGACACATGTGCCAACTCACTAGTTCCAGACGCAATCTTCTCCCATATAGTTCAAACAATCTCTTACTGAGCAAAGACTAAGAAAGGGTTTAGGGAACACACCTAGCTCTTTCACAGACAGACTCCTGCAAAATTCTAAGTAGCAAAAAATGCAATACCAATAATTTTCACTCTGGAATCACAATCTACACAGCAAGTGAATTGAATATCACTGGATTCATTGGGGTCTTCAAGCAGGAAATCTGAACTATTTCTGATGTAGTGTGAAGGGGAGCATGGGAGGGATGACCCACTGTGATCTTTTCCAACTTTACCCATTCTGTGAGAATGGATAGTACCCTTCTATGCACATGGAACAGATAGTCTTACTTTTATGGAGTTACACAAGTTGTTCCCAGCCTGGAATCTGTCTGGTTGCAGGAACCTACGTAATCACACATTCCTGGCAAGGCTTATGCGAGCCTTCAACAACCAATTTTTACTTGATAATCCCTCAACCACAAGAGAAGTGTTTCTGTGAGCACTTAACATTAATTCCTTTAGCCAAGATCATTAGCAAGGCAGCCTTTTAGAATTGCTGGTAATGACCATTTTCATATGTGACTAACTCCGCAGGGAAAACACAGCTAATTTGAAACACTAACGTTTTTGAGGGGAAGAGGGAGGAGGCAGGACACACAGACACTGATGACTCAATGAGATGGGGACACCAGGGAAAAAAATCAAAACCAAACAAACAAACCCCAAGCCTCCCAAACAAACAAAACAACAACAAAACCCACTCTGATAAACAACCAGAAGTTGGCATGGTTATTACTCCTGCTGTCAAATCAAGCCAATGTAAATATTCTCAGCTCTCACCTTATTTCACAATAGTTCACAAAAAGTCCACAGCAACTACACTTGACAATAATTGCTTAGACGTGCTTAATTCTAAAGACATATTATCTATGTGTGTTATTAATTTATAAGAACATTTAAGTGAAATATCTAATTATATCTCTATTACATTTATCAACTGATTTCCTAGAAACAAAACTCTACACAGTCCAAGTGTCTGTCTTGCTAACAATAACTTTCCAAACCATCATCCCACTTCAATGATGTTTGAGGCAGTTCAAACCACAAAATAAACTCAGTTCTCCAGAGCACACAAAATAAGCAGCAGGATGGGGATGAAAACCAGCCTACTGACCACACTAAGGAAAAGCAAAATCACTCAGCACACAGAATTATAGAACACTTTGGGTTGAAAGGGACATTACAGATCATCTAGTTCCAAACCTTCTGCCATGGGCTGGGAACCCTTCCCCAATACCAGGTTAATCAGAGCCCCATTAAGCCTGGCCTTGAACACCTTCAGGGATGGGAACTTCACAACCTCCCCGCACAACCTGTTCCACCTTCACAATAATTCCTTCCTAATGTTTAGTCTAAACCTGCCATCCTTCAGCTTAAGGCCATCCTTCCTTGTCCTATCACTACATGCTTTTGCAAAAAGCCCCTCTCCAGCCTTCTGTAAGGCCCCTTTATGTACTGGAAAGTGCTATAAGTTTCCCTGGTGCCTTCTCTTCTCCAGGCTGAGGAGTCACAACTCTCTCATCCTGTCTTCATAGGAGAGAGGTGCTCCAGCCCTCTGATCAACTTAGTGGCTCTTCTCCTGACTGGTTCCAACAGGTCCACATTTTCTCGTGTTGGGGACCCCAGAGCTGGATGCAGTACTTCTGGTAGGGTTTCACAAGAACAGAGTAGAAGGTCAAAATCACCCCCCTCGCCCTGCTTGCTACACTATTGATGCAGCCCAGGACACAGCTGGCCTTCTGTGTTGTGAGCACACACTGCTGGGTCATGTTGAGCCTTCCATCTGCAAAGACCCCTGAGTCCTTTTCCACAGGGCATCTTAATCCACTCTCAGCCCAGTCTGTATCTGTGCTTGGGATTGTCCCAATCCAGGTGCAAGACCTTGCACTTGGCCTAATTGAACTTCATGAGGTCTGCACAGGGCTACATCTCAAGCCTGTCAAGGTCTCTCTGGATGGTATTCCTTCCCTCCAGTGCATCAACCACATCACACATCTTGGTGTTGTCGACAAACTAGCTGAGGGTGCACTCGATCCCACTGTCTTGTGTCACCAAGACAGACATTAAAATGTGGTGGTCCCAATACTGACCTCTAAGGAACACCACTCATCGCAGCTTTCCACTTGGATATTGAGCTGTAGACCACAACCCTTTGAGAGCAACCATCCAGACAATTTTTTATCCACCAAAACACAGGACATTCTAATTGGAAGGGACCCACAAGGATCATCAAGTCCAGCTCTTAAGTGAATGGCCCACAGAGATTGAACTTGCAATGGTGTTATAAGCACGATGTTGTAACTAACTGAGCTAATCTCAGGGTCAAATTCATGTTTCTCCAGTTTAGAGACAAGGATGGTATACAGGACAATGTAAAATGTTTTGCACAAGTCCAAGTAGATGATGTCTGTTGCTCTTCCCCTGTCCACCACTGCTCTAACATCATCATAGAAGGATGTGGAATTGAAAACTAGTTACAGTATGTCCTTTGCCTTACCTCCTGTAACTTTGAACAAGACACAAGGAAAAGGAGAATCAAGTGAAAGGAGGTCAGAAACCAGACTTCATTAGTTCATAAAATATAATTTAAAAAATTTATCAACACACCTGGCATGCACAATTAAGTCATCACCTCACTATGGCATGGCAATTCCACATCACTATTCAATTCACAGTCTCCCTACAGTCATGCTGCATTGTTAAGATATTTCTCATTAGCAAACTATCATGCTGACATAAAAAGGATTTGTCAGCAGTACAAAGAAGTATTTATTACATCAGAATAGTATTTGCCCTCCAATGAATTTCAGTGAATATACTTTTTTCAGAAATACTTTGTTGTTTTTTATTATGAGGATGATACAGGATAGCCTAAAGAATCCCTGCATACATATATTGTAGAATAAAGTCATGTTAATAATGTTAATGTGGAATAATATTAATGCACATTTGTACCCTCTAATACAGGCTAACATACAACACAGACTGATTTGTATCTAGAATTAACCCTGTAAAAAAGAGATCTGTGGCACACATGCAGAGGCCAGAAATCTCAGATTTTTTTCTACATTCAGTAACCAGTCTCACATCCAAGAACTAGAGATAAGGCACTTTGCAATATAGCTAATGCTTCTCTCTGTGGATGTCACAATGAGAAAAGATCGCATGGCTGCTCGAGGATGCATTCTACACAGCACAGGCTCCTAAACTCAGAATATCAGTTTCCAGCTTCTTAGAGTCATGTCTCCTTTTAAAAACAGGTCCTGCTCCCATACTAATAGATCTGTTCTTCTGGTCATCACTGTGTGCTAGCAGCAGCACTACTCTGATTAGCCAGCTCCAGGTAGAACACCAGGCAAAAAATTGTCATCATCACCATCATTCCCACTTGGAGAAAGGGAAGGGGATTGGCTTTTCAGTCAGATTAGTTTCCCAAGCTGAAACAGTCCTAAGGTCAAACAGGAGAGAAAAAGGGCTAGCTCCTTGGTTTGGAGCTAACCATTAGATCAATTTGGCTGCTTGGGGTAAAAATTCTCCTTAAGTTTGATATCATCTGTGCCCTATTAGAAGCTTGGTCCCAAGAGTAATTTGACTGACAAAGACCTCTAAAAATACTTTCAGCATGAAACATTTCTTCTGCATCTGTGGGTAAATGAATCGGTGGAGCCTTTCCTATAATTTTTTTTGGATTCTGTGAGTCAAGCCTAAGGGTTTTTCACATCTTGGAGAAGAAATATAGTGATGCATGCACTCTTCCCAGAAAGAAAAACACTGCTCAGCAGGAAAACCAAGCAAATCTAGTATGACAATTTAGTTTTTTTTATTTCACAACACAAAAATTCAATTTTAACTGGACCAGCACTAACTAGTACAAGTGAGAAAGAACTTTGTATCTCCTATGACTGGGGTGGTGCTTTCATGACTGCGATGTCACTAGCTGCCAAGATGACCTTTTTACAGACGGATGAACAATAATGCTAATCTAACTGTTTATTACAATTGATTGCAAGCAGATGAGAATACCAGAGTTACAAAGATCTATCACAAAGAGTCTGACAGTGCAGCCAGATGGAAATTCCTCTGGAAAGTCAAACAGTCCTTCATGCAGGAATACTTAGAAATGGAGTTTATTGAGGACATACTGCTCTTTAGGCACAGGTCACAACACAAAAGTGTATTGACCAGCTGCTGTTTAAACATGACCAGTCCTTTTTATCCCTCTATTTTCATATGCTTTTTCCTTCTCAAACAACCCAGATTCATTCCTTTCCTTGCTTTTGGTTTCTCCCCTAAACATCCCATAACAGGTCCTGTGTAATCCTGAAATGCTCTTCCTCTGCATACCATAATGTATCCCCTACCTCCATGCAGCAAACCCAGGAAGTCCGTGAGGTTCCCCAGCATTGACTCAATCTTGATGCATTTGTCACTCAAACCATGGGGGTGAACCTCCTCCAGGGTAATGCTGGTCCCTGGCCTGATGGTTCTTACACAATGAATATATTGTCTCCCTTCATCATCCACAATTGCCTCATACTGCTTAATCTTCCCTTGAAATTTTAGGGGTTTTTTCACTGCAACAAAACAGCTCATGGATCACCTATGAAATGACAACGGAAGGAAGACAGGGATGACAATCTATAAACAGGATAAAACTGCCACAGAGTGAATCAGATCCACCTTTGTCATGCAGCACTAAGCTGTTTCTTAT
>VXBX01007695.1:15562-51751 GCA_013400415.1 Scytalopus superciliaris | reverse complement strand
CAGTGCTCAACCACCCTCTGGGTGAAGAACCTTTTCCTGTTACCCAGCCTACACCTCCCCTGACTCAGCTTCATACTGAGTCCTTGAGTTCTGTCACTGGTCACGAGAGTGAAGAGATTGGTACCTGTCCTCCACTTCTGTCATGAGAGCACGAATGAGAACTCCCCTCAGTCTTCTCTTTTCCAGGTTTAACAAATCAAATGACCTCAGCCGCTCCTCATGCTTCTCATGTAGGCACTTTACAATCCTTGTACCCCTCCTTTGCACACTCTCTAATAGCTTAATATCTTTCTTATATTGTGATGGCCAAAAGTGCACATACGACTCAGGACGAGGTCTCACTAGCACAGAGCAGGCGGGGCAATCCCTTCCCCCACAGCTATCAGGCAGAGGCCTAGTCCCACACCGTACTGCACAGAGTTTGGAGGAAAACTTAACTTCAGTTTAGACAACAAATGTGAAACTTTGACCTAACATAGGTCAAATCAATCGTAGGAAATCGTAGGAAAACCTCAGCCCCCATGACTCTCTTTCATAGGGCTCCTAGACACTGTGCTCTGTAGGAGTGTGCTCTCCACAACAGTATGCCTGCTGATGTGGTGGTCATCAACATAGAATATGGAACATGGTCCCTTACCTCAGGGCTGGAGGATAAAATAAATAATATGTTGCTGTTTTATGGGATTTTTGGTTTATCTAACCCATGACATTTGCAGTCATTTGTATAGTGATATCCACTTTCACAGTTACATTGATTTGATTATCTCAGTAGGGAAAGAAACCCAACAATAACACATATTCTCTCAGCTGACTATATGTGTACAGCTTTGACAAAAAGTCTTTTCTTTCTCATGCCTACAAAGATTTCTTACACCTTCCCATCTGACCCGTCTTTTCCACTGACAAACCAAAAAAGGCAGGAGGTGGGAGGGAAGAGAGGGAGAATAACAGCAGAGACCCAGTTTACTGCCACCCAACTGAAAATAAAGTGGTTATACGCCAAACCCTCTGTTTTTAAGTAGAAAAAATTCCAATCCAACAGAAATGCTGATTGAGTTTGGGAAATGCTGTTTTCACTGAGTGAACAAAATCCTAATTCCCCTCTCTTTAAGCAGCAGAAACCTGCAAGGAATGGTATAGCCTAATGAAGATGCAAGACAAAGAATTATACAAAACTGAAGATGTGCTTCTGCCAACAAGAGCAGCATGGCAAGTATTGACAAACATCCCTATGGACTACTCTGTTTGTCCTCTGGAGGAATCATATGGCAGAAGCGTGGGGGAGAGAACTGCCCACTTTACAGGTTTCCAGAAGACAGCAGCAAGCCAGCAAGGTTTGTTGAAGCTTGGTGTGCCTCCTTTCCCCCTGCAGTGGACCCCAACTGTACCATCACTGAAGGGCCTATTTTCTGCTTCTTTTCAAATGAGAAATGAAGTAGGTCAGCAGTTCCCATGTGGCAGAGGAAAAGCAGAGCTGGCCTAAGGGAAGGATTGAATCTGTGGTCTCTTAGGTAAGATCTTAGTTTAGGAACTATTGTCTACCAAACCAGAGAAGAAAAGGTGAATGGGTAACTAAGAAGCTGCCAACAGGTTGTGACTGGGGTGGGAGATTGCATTGTTTGGAAGGAAATACTCTATTGTGACTGATTAACTTTTATTTCTAAACATGTGCAAATAAAGACAGTGGAAGTAACCCTTGCACCTTCACAAACACAGCAAGAACTGTCTTGAAAAGCCACCATTTTGGTGTTTCTCACAAAGGTATCTGAACAAATAGCGCTAGGCATAACTTCTTTCTGATAGCACAATGAGCAGGTTTAAGTCATTAGTAGAAGCACTTTTTTATATCATCACAAATTTCCTGCTTTCAGGCAGTGAGTCAGTTCTTTCTTCTTCCTGAGCTACAGCCTGGTTTGACACTGACATTACTGTATCTCATATTCCTGTGTGCAATGCTGAAATTCATAAAATACGCATACAGAGAGTTTGAGGGATCACACGCCTAAAAAGGAGCAGGTAAAAAAAGAGAAGGTGTTGCACCCAAAATTTCCTGAACTACTTGGAAAGAATTGAACATAATATTAGGACAATGCCAGGTCAAACCCCAGTGACACAGTAAAACACTTTTCAGTGAAGTTTCCTGTTAGAACAACTGGACAACCAAAACAAGCTACAGTCTTCCCATTATCCACAAAGGTTTAAAGAGGTTTAAAGTTTACATCCCTCAAAATGCTTTATGAAATGATGTTTCAAAAATGCAGTGGGTGTAGTTGACAAGATGCTGCATTTGGTTATACAACCTAAAACTGGGACAGACAGTGCCTGTGAGTACAGCATTCTCTTTTCTGTGATTTATAATAATGAAAGTGTATCAAGAACCTGCCAGCTTTGCCTGGGAAGGGTTTATTTTTGGTGGCAAACTAGAGCCCAGAAAGGACAAACTACAGACATGGTTCTTTTCCTGAACTTCAATCTGCAAACCCTTTATTTTCTAACTATCACAAATTACTAGAGTGCTTAAAAGCACATCAAGGACAGCTGACTTTCTGTACAGGAGCTACCTGCCTCTCCCTTCTCTGTAGTCATGGCATACTCTGGGTCATTGCCATGGCCACATTTACCAGTACAAGCAATGGAAGTTGCTCCTTGGCTGCTAGGAGAGAAGCCAGAGATCAGGACTTTGAACCCAATCAGTCAATTTACTTCAGCAGAATTTAACAAGGAATTGATTCAGTCATTTATGCCGTATTATTCTAAGCACATGCAGCAAAGATGCTGAAGTAAAGGGTCTTTCCTCTTCCCACTGCACAAAATACACAGCTCAAGGAAAAAAGAAAAAAAAAAAAAAAGTAGGTCTTCAGATTAATTGTTGTCAATACAAGCAAAGTAAAATGCAATTTAATTGAGCATCAAATGACTGAGGACTACTGAATATCTTCCACTATTTGGAATCCAGAATGGAGAATTATAAAGATGGGACAGTTCCTATTGGTACAAACAATTTAAACTAGCAGGAACAGTCTGTTGTGATGTTGCTCTGTTTGGAGCTAGATGTACTTGGATGCCCTGAAAGAACCAAGATCTTTCAAGTGGAACTTGCAAGGGTTATTTCCCTGTGGCTCTTCTCTTCTTTTTGCTTTCTTTGGGATTTTGTGCCTGATAGGACTAAATTCACATTGCCTTCTCAGCAGATCACAAAATTTCTGTACCTGTTTTTCTGCTCTGACAGAAATTTGCAGAGGAGCTCCTGGAATATACAAGTTTTGAGATTTTTATCCCTTAACTGGTTTTACAAAAATGGCTAGCAAAATCAAAATAGAACTGGGGACAATGGGAACAATACAAACCTGTATGTAACCAAGATGCTGTCATAAACTCTGGTTTCTTGTGAAAGCAGGACAAAATTAAAGTCTGCCTCATTCTCTTTCCTTTTTCAAGTGGACAGTTTATGGTTTAGACTTGAGTCTACAAAAAATTGCTGTGTCTTTGTTAAACCCAACTTAAACTTGGAGATCATTTTTACTCCATTCTACATCAAACTTAAGTGATTTGAGCCCTGAACTAGTTCCTCAATCCAGATAGAGGTACCAGCCTGGCCTCCACCAGTTGTGGTATATGCACAGACTTGAGCAGGGCCAGATACAAAAGCACAACGCACACAGCAATGGTCAGAAGGCATTTATTGCCTCAGCATCCCAGCAGCAGTTCCCAAGTAGTTTCCTCAGTGAGAAAAACAGCAAGAGGGGAAATCCCTGGCACCACAAAGTGACAGCCCATGGTGAAGAGCAATGGGACTGTGTTTATGAAGCTTTTTATGTGACATAGCACGTGAGCATTAAGTATGATGAATACATGGATCACCTTGTAAGCTATGACATGAAAAGTGCATGACACACAACATATTTTGGAGAGAAAACAGTCAAAGGCAACATAAGCTAAAACATATTAAAATGTAGAATAATGATCTTTACAAAACACAAAGGGTTTCATGATATCTGGGTCATTTCTGTGCTGCCCTCCATCGCCCATCTCCTTGCCATTCTTCCACACTAAACTATATGTCAGCTTAAAGCAAGCCAAGGGAGGCCATTGCGAAATACTGACTGTCAGAGTCAACTGAGGCATTTAAGAAGTTATTGTCCAGAGGAAAATACTGCATATCATTTACTGATGACTAACACCCACAAAGCTGAGTTTGCTTTCCTGAAAAATACAACATCTTCGTTTAGTTCAGCCACCATCAGTGGCAGTTCAGATGATTTGCACTGAAGGAGATTATAGCAGGCTGTCATGTCAGAACCTGTGGGCATGTGAATCTTCAAATGAGTCTGACTTCAAAAAAACCTTGGGAGTGTAACTTTAACAACTCAATCTTGTTTTAAAGTAAGTACTGAAGTATTTGTATTTACCAACACCCAGTTTTGCATATATTAGGACTGGTCTTACTACTGACTGCAAGTTACAGAGCTTTACTGAATATGCCATGCTATACCCTCTGAGCATATACCCAGTGGCTTATTACTACCCTCCTATCAGAAGTATTGTGATTGAAAATCCATCTGTAAGTTAAATAAAATCACTTAAAAAAAAAAAAAACAAAACCAAACAAACAACACTTTTTAAAAACTATTAAAATCAATACCCAGGATACAAAGGTTGCTGTGTGATGCGAGGAAGGAAGAAGGAAAGATTACAGCAAAGTACCATATTAGAGCATGCCTAGCTTATTAGCATTTTTGAATCAGTGGTTTGGATGTGTTTATGCAGCAGAATATCTTGAAAGAAGGAAAAGAACATTATGTATCCTTCGTATCTGTAAAGGAGATCTTCTATGTTCACCTTTAAAAGGGTTTTCCTCTTTTCCTTTTTCATCATCATCATGACTTAGTTTCCCTGTGCCATTTGTAGAAAAATGGTAAAGCAAAAAAATTGAAAACAGACAAAAAATTCAACACATGCAGAGAATCAACCAATGAAATTCTGAATAGGTTCAAGTCACAATGCATTCAAAATTAAGTATGCTTTCATATAGGAGTTTACCTCCCTACACTCCTTTCAGGTGGTAGCCTGGAAGGTACTCCATGTCAGCATCCATCATGGCTGAATCATGATTTTAACAGCTTGTTGTTGTTCACAGCTCTACACAGTACTAAGCATTAAGTTCTGACTTAACTCCACATTACTCCACAGTAAAAAACTGCTATCATAAGGACATTTTCAACAGAGTAATGCTCTTTCACACCATACTATGTCCTTGAAAATCCTATGTATAGCACAGGTCTAGCATATTGCTTCTCAAACAGTTCTGGCAACAGAGTATTCACCAGCCTAGGCATGGCCAATAACAGGCAGTTGGTTGGATTGCAAACAGCTGTGCCTGTAGGGCTGATGTTTGCACCCGTGCTGAAGGCAAGCTGATGCTGGTGTTGCTGAGGGAGAGTCTGAAGCACAGTGAGGCTGAAACTGTTGCCTTGGGAGCTGATACCACTGTGTTATGACATGCACATGCTGCTGCAAACAATGTGTCACTTCCATGCATCCAGTACTAGCTTTATTTCTAGTCCCTAGCCACTTGCTTTAGATAACCACAACAACTCATACCCAGAAGTGTGGTCTCCACCTCCCACCCATATGGGACAGATAGACAGTGTACTTTCCCTATCATACACATGAGCTTCTCTGATTACAAATAGAAAAAGGTTGTTTCTTTCCTATAAAAAGAAGATGCAGAATTTCTTCCCTCCCTCCCTCCCCTCCCTCCCTTCCTTCCTCCCTTTCTCTCTCTTGTTAAAATATACATCTAATATGCTTCCAAATGCTGTAGATATTTATACTAGGACGTCTAAATATGCTACTCCAAAATCCCTAGACTCATGTTACTGTGTTTTGCCTTTTTTTTTTTAAATACAGTGAACATACATTGAAATTGTTGATATTAAGCAGAAATATTATAGCAATAAATCTTCTCTCTGTTATATTAGGAACTGTGCCACCAGTCCTGATTTTTCACTTTCCCAAAGAATCCTACCCTGGAAATCTCCCACTGACACACCTGGTAGAAGAAGGCACTTTGTTAGGGGAGATTTCAAACAGTATCCTTGCTATCATGAGTGAACAGAATCAGCTTTTTCATCTATTGACTTATTTTTAATTGATTTTTCTAAATTTATTATGGCTTTCTGCAATGTTCCAGTATACTCAGTTATGGTGGCAAGCAGCAGCTGTGAACATTGTGTTATAAAAAACACTGGTACATTCTTTTGGATGGCTCACAGAGCATCCACAAACAGCTCCTATATAATGGCTACTCCTTGCAATCACAACTCATCATTCCCAGGCCTGCCAAGAGGGAGATCATGAGACTTGAAGGTACAAAAATTCTGAATAAAGCCATTGGATGGCCCCATGGCAGCTTTATTAGGGTTGGAATACTTTTTTCTTGTTGATGTTGGCCAGAGATTATGATGATCCTGTCAAAAGCCTGTTTTTTGGTTCAGTGACTCAGAAAGACAGCTATTCCCTCTGCTGATTGTCCTAATAATTATAGTTGTTGAGAGAAAAAGTCATTTACAGCAGCTGACTGGCATCAGCAAGAACATTTGGTGGCCTTGTTGTGGTGCCAGAAGCCTAAGCATGTTTTGCTATACATGTGCCATGGGTTGCTTGCCTTTACTCCAACTCTGTCACAACTGCCTTGAGAGTTGATTATGTGTCTCAGCTGAAAATTTGGTGAGGGGGGAAAATAACCCATATTTATCTGAACTCTGGTGCTGGTGCTGTGCTCAGATACACTTACTGCTATCAAAACCTATGGCACTGTCTCACAGAGGGAATCCTGCTTTGTTTGGAGAGCAGCTGAACACCTGCGGATTACATTTGCTACTGGTTTCAGGAGTGAAAGAGAAACACTGCTGAGGTCAAGAGACCTGCAAGAATCATCTTGTTTACCTTGCTGCCTGCCTGCTTCTGTTCATCTGTGGGTTATTCTCGTGGTTTTCTGTGGCTGACACTTGATGGAGAGAGGCAGAGACTTGTGTATTTCCACAGTAACAAAATCTCTTTGATGTTTGCTAAGTAGTGTGAGTTATGCTAAAATTAAGGAGGAAAACACAGTACCTAGAGGGAAAAGGCAACATATGGCCAAATTACTAGCCTTGCTTTTGCATTAAGAAAACTTCTCTAGAACTCTCCAAAGCAAAATATAAGCCCTCTGCTGGTAATAAGTGTTGCCTTCCTGATTTTGTCTTGAAGTACGTGGAAACAAGTTTTACACAATCTTAGCAGCATAAACCAAGAAAATCTTCCACTCCTAGCAATGAAAAGATTATATGTTTATATGCAGGTGACCAAGAGTGGAACTCTGTGTCCTTTGTCCCTCTGAGATTAGACTATTGTTTGCCATTCCTATGCAGCAAAGTAAAGAGCAAAATGCAGTTACTGTTTTCTGTAACTCAAACACTGCCCAAGGCTTCCCTCAGGACAATGGTTATATTCAAGATGCTCTCTGAACTTCTGCATTTAGGTTTTTTTGGGTTTTGTTTTTGGTTTGGTTTGGTTTTTGTTTGTTTGTTTTTGTTTTTGTTTGGTTGGTTTGTTTTTTTCCCCCAGAAAGGTGTGGATCAGAAATTGCCATAATCTTCCTGCATTTTGATAAAACAGAAGTCCCCTCTTTTGTTTTTCTGGAACTAGTGGCAAAATCACATCTCCTGTGGGGAAGGCTATAACATTAATGTAATATGAAGGGACTTGGCACTTTGTCAGGTCCACAAAGCACACATGGGCTCATTTTCTTGCTCCATTAAGAGCTATTTAATGGAGGATTTTGTTTTGAACCACTCAAGTCACATTCTAAAAAAGGCACAGCCAAAACCGACTTTTCCTAATAGTCCCACATATTCGAAGGATATCTTTCCAACAGGTGAAAAACCTTTAGAGTACCTGGACAGCCTGGATACTTGGTTAACCTTAGGACATCAGCTGAACTAATGAATCCTGTTCAGTGGAACTCTTTCCTTCAGCTATTGATGCCAGTGTTTTGCAAGAGGACACTGCAAAACAACCTTGTCAAGAGAGGAAGCAAAGAGAACTCCAGGTCTTACAATCATCAGACAAGCAGGGCTACTACTAGATCTGTCTCCAGGTTTTTCCCTCCAGTCTTAGAAGCCCCCTATGGAACTTCTCTTCACTTGTTTGAAACTGCCATGATCCCTCTTCCCCCTCTGTTTACAGAAGATCATCAAAGAATCATATGCAAGGCCCTGCAAACTGACCTCTGCCCAAGTTCCCAGTGATCTCAGTATTTATTAGAGGATATATACCTTTATGAACACACTCTGAATTATTTTTCATGAAACACCAATTAAGTCCATGTTGTATTAGCTTGGCCTGCCATTTATGGGGAAAATACCTTAGGAAAGGAAGAAAAATATGGTGCAGAATATCACTACTCTTTAAATATTCCAACGACATTTTGAAGGGAAATCCATCATGAACCAACGTCTGCCATGTTTTGTCCCTAAATACTTGACAATATATATGGGAACAGTAAAGTTCATGGTGTCTCTTGGATACCATGTGTTATAAATGACACATCAGAACAGTTTGGGTGTGAACATACACTTTCAAAGATCCCAAATATTTAACACACAGTGTATATTTTTGCTTAGCACTTAGTCTTACCTGATGGCTGCTGGCATAGAATTTGACACTTTTCAAAAAGATGTATATGCAACTGGAAAAGCTGTGGATTATTGTTGTTTCAGATTCAGGCTGGCCTATGCCCTACCTAGCCCTAATCTCTCCTATTTAATGACATCATTTGGACACCAAAACTAATATGACTCCTGGCAGCTCACTTAAGTAGAACTTTACGACAGGAGAGCATTACACTGCTGCTCAGACAGCTGCACTGGCTGCCTAGGAGTCCCCAGGGAAAATTCAAAGCTTTCAAGGCCTTAATTGTTTTGGATCTGGTTATTTTATCATCAGAAGAAGCACTCAACATTGAGAAGCCTTGATATAAAAGAGAAGTGGATGGCAAGGGCATTTGGATATTCAGGTCTCTTCATACCCAGATTGAACTCCCACATGTGTAATTAAACCCTATTTTCCAGTCTGACAACTGGGAGAGGAAAGGCTTGGAGAAGCTTTTTGCAGCATATAATTAGTTTAGAAGCTCAGTGCAATAGCATCAGCTGGTGAATTATGAAATTCTTTAATTTTGAACATTATTATTAATTAGGAAGACTATACAGTCCTTGAAAAGGCACTTCTGATGTTTACATCTTGTAAAACATACATCTTGGAAATTAGTCTTTGAAGTCTCCACAAATCCAGAATGCTACATAACTTAAATTTTAATTCAGACTATTATGACAAGACAGGCCATGGAGCACAGTGTCAGTTGTTTCCCTTTAAGAAAAGAAAATTTACTATACACTTGATTCACTCTCTTAAGATAATCCTACTGTTTTCCATTCAAGGAATTCAAGGCCAAAGGATGCGCAAAGTGTCAATTCAGTGAAAGAGATGCACTTGCTTGCACTTGAGGTGCAGATATCAAGATGAGTAGACTGATGTCCCCAAGAAAGGCTCAGAACCATACACAATGCAGCGGGAGCAGAAAATACTAAGGTTCTTTCTTTACCTGCCACTGGTTCTTTCTTTCATCCAGAAGACTGCAGCTACAGTGTATTTCAGTTTTCAGCAGGAGTGTGTTGACCAACCTTACCTGCACTGGCTTGTACAGCAGAGTAATTTTTTTCTCTCTGCACTCTGTTTCACTGAGTGGATCTATAGGAACACCCAGAAGAACACAATAACTCTTCATTCATATACAGAAGTATCATCTGGGTCCTACAAGTTTTGCAGTGTTATTCCTACCGCAGCAGTTGAAGGAAAGACAAGGGTCCTGTACTGCCTTAAAAGTACACAGGATAGTCTTCATAAACTGAAGGAATTAGGCAAATACAACTTCAAAACACAGTTAAACCACAAGACTTATGTTTTTCAAGGTGACTCTTTCAAACAACTCGATAATACAGGTGCATTCACAGTCTAAAATCTCATCTTAAAGCACATTACTTCCTTCCTTTTTCTAAATTAATATACTAGCTTTAATAATAGTCTCATCTGTCAGAGCACCAAATTCATGACCATGGGTAAAATAGGACATACTTATTCAGTAAAAATAGGTAGTAATTTCCCTGAGCTATGGAAATATGAACTAATTCATCACAAGATAAAACTGTGCATCATAGTTGGTGAAAAAGACTAATGGAAGGGCGTGAGGAATGCATTTAAAGATACAGAGCTAGTCGTAAACATCCCTGTGGATTATCTACAGTGGTGCTATTTGCTTAGTAAATATTCTCTAATGAAAAGCAGAGGGTTCAAATAAATGAAATAAAATGTGCTTAAGTGGGTATTGCCTACATGCAGAAATCTTCTTAGTATAACTTCAGTGGAATTTTATAGACCTGAGCATGAAGCTCTGTGCAGATACTTTAATTTGTTGTCAGGGTGACTAGGTTATGAATATTTATGCAAATGCATTCCCAGACTACATAAACTAGTAGCGGTTTGATACCCATATGGCCAAAAAACCATTTACAACAGTGTAATGGGAAGGACTTCAAATCACACTGAATGCAAAGGGAAAGTGAAGAACAAAACTAGTTTTGGTTCCCAGTGCCTTTTTGCACCTGTTGCACCTGTCCAGACTTTTCTGTCCTTGTTGACTGCAATAGATATACAAGAAGGTAGAGAATGCGGTAATGCTTTAATTTCTTCAATCCATAGGTAGATGACACAGAAAGACAATTCTTTCTGGCACTAGAAGCTCTCAGTGGCTGATAAGTCAGAGACTTTACACTCAAGAAAAAAGATTTGGAACTGAAGAGAAAAAAAGATCTGTGTCCCAAAGTATTCTTCTGTTTAATTTTCCCATGTATTTTTAATCACACATATTTGTATCGCTGCTTTTTACTAAAACAGTGTAAGATGTTTCTGTCATCATGGATTACAGTCTCATAGGGTTAGATTCTAGGAGTGTAGGGACCATTGGTTTTTGTCCCCAAGTTTCATCACAATTTTCAGATTTATGCATGGTCACCTGAGCCTTTCTGAATCTGCTGAGTCCAAAGAGATATATCTTTTTTAATCCAATCAAACCATGCATTCAGTGAGGTCGTCATTGTCCAGTGAAGATCTTGATGTGAGCTAGCTCATGGTGAAACATTCTTTACAGGTATTTCCAAAGTCAAGAGACAGAAGAGGCATCTGAACCATACTGAAAGTGATGTCTATTCACAAACCAGGTTCAGTGCTGTAAAATGCCAACTCTGACTTCTACAGAGAAGGAGGAACCACAGGAAGAGCTGAATCCTTGTCTGAAAATATTTGAATTACTTGTATTACTTAAGAGAGAAAGTTCTCCTGGTATATTTTTCTAGGTATATGTAGTTCAGTGCTGTTTCTGATGTTTTAGTCACTTAATGGCTTCTATGAATTACTTGAACTGGGAAATTGGTTCCATCAGGACTGCTCCAATTCAACTAGTTCTGCGATCATTTTTTCTTAATGGGATCCAAGGGTATAGTAAACTGCATGCAGAAATGTAAAATATTCAGAATGCCTGAGATTAAAGAACAGAGAAATTTTAGTTTGTCAGTTTGGCTCTTTAGCAAGTGTAACACTTATTTATTAAACAAATAATAGAGAGTGTCATAAATGCCCTTGTGAGTTTTGAAGTGCAAGAGTAAAAAGCCAAAGATAAGTTAATTCTGTTACAATTTTCACAGTTCACCACTTACTCTATACATGATGCAGGGCAAACAAAATTATATCAACTAAATGAGCATTTATGCAACTGAATCACTCAAAAAAAAAAAATCACAATTCTGTCATATAGTCTCAAGTAAATCAGCATTTCTGCAACTAAACCACTCAAAAAATTTATAATTCTGTTATATTTGGGTTGTGGTTTGGATTTTTTGTTTATTCACATGATTTTTTCCTTGTAATTGTTATACAAAAACTGTTACAATTATTTACAGTTCTCATCTCACTGTTTCTAAGTGCCTTAATGAAACCTAGTCATATGGCAGATTTCCAGGAAGATACTTAGTAAGAGCCCTGCTTTCTTTCTCCTTTACCTTCTGCTTCCATTTCCCCTTCCCTTCTTCCTGAAAACCACTATGTCCTGAAAAGGGAACAGAGAAGCTAGTAATCAGGAATATATGTGTCATCTCCCATCAGGAAGATTCAAGAGTGACTGTGTGAGTGTACTGGTTTAAAGGTAAACCAACAAGAGAAATGAACCCAACTCACAAAGAGATTACAAGGTCACAATTACAATTTAATAAAAAGATCACAATACGTACAATGATACAGAGAAAGAATTGGTTTTGCCCCACAAAAACAGGTGTATAACCCAGCACCCTGGGACATGAACAGAATAGAGTTCATTTGCCCCTGTGCTGAGCACCATGTTGTCCCCCTGAGTACAAAGTAAAAAGAAGAAACCTCTTGATGAGGATGATGGTCACAGTCTGGTCGAGAGTGGCAGTCCCAGTCCTGTTGAGGTTCTGGCTCTCCTCTGAATGAGTGGTACCAGAAGGCCCCAAATCCCAAGATTATATATGCTTAGGCTCAGGTCAGAATGCCCAGTACCTGCCCCCAGGGCAAGGAGTTTCACAACGGATGATTTACTTTGTGAGTCATGGCATATTTTTGGAATCCCTGATGGCCCATTAGCAGACATGACCCCTCAGGCTGGGTGTGAGGGTGGTAATGACTCCCTGGAGTCACTGGTGTGAAGACAGGAAAACTTTCCTATCTCACAGAGTTCTTAAACACCCAGCTTGTAGCCTGAGGGGTCAGGTGTGCCCTGGGAAGCTGCTGCCAAGAATCCATTATTAGCAGTTCATGAGAAATCACACAGAGGGTGTAGAAGACACAGCCCTGGCCACACCCACACAGTGACAAATTGGTCCCAGCCCCTATAATCAGAACAGCGAGCTCCTGTGCTAAACAGCAAGCAAGAAGGGCTTTGTGCTTAACAGAGAGACTTAACTGCAAGCGAGGACAGGGAAAGGCTTAGGCTGGTCTTTTTTGCCTTCACTGAGTGAAGATCAGCATTATATAAACACCATCAGGTTTTATTGTCGGTTTTAGATGTCCAAATGAGCAATTCTGTCAGACACTGATCATGAATGACATATATGCATCATCAAGTCTGCTGTGGGATACTGTGCTGCAGATACACATTACAGAGAAATCCTAGCTTTCTTACTAACAAGAAATGACTTGGCTCAAAATAACTTAGGGACATGTCTGTGCTGGGGGCAAAACCCAGCTGTTTGGTTAAGTAAAATTTTCTACTTTCATGAGTTTTTTTCTGCCACCTTTTAAACCAGAACAGTTATCATATGGTCTCAGGAAAACTTAACAGCAAATCAAATGCCTCCTTCAGAGAAATCACTTAATAAAGCAAACCGGGATTTAAACTTAATCGACCTTGAATAATTCCTGTTCTGGACCATTTTTAGCTGGTTTCAAGTGGCTCACCACAATCACTTAGCACTGATTAATGAGGTATAAATCTCCTCACCTTTTATCTTTGCAGCTGTCTGCCTGCAGAGTAATTTATACTCATCAGAGCAATCTCTTAACAAGAAAAATAAGGCTAAAAATCCAGAGTATCAAAAAGCTGTCTAAACCCCACACCATCTAGATGAGTGTGCAGTCACTGGAGCTGTTTTTCTAAGATACATTCAGCAGACCAAGCTGAAATCCTAAGATGCTGCCATGATGTAAGATACCTCCTTCCACCTTGTGGTGGATGGCATTTAGCTTTCTCCTGCCTCAGAAATCATGGAAACACATAGATCTTGCCTTCAGTTCTCTTTCTTTACCTCACCTACAACCTCCCCCTGCCTGGAGCCAAGCAGATTTCAAACATGAAACACTAAGACTATTCCGTTTCTGAAGTCTGTTCTTAAGTCAGCAAAATCTGCACTGCTGAACATGGTCTCAAACAGAATAAGAACCCGATGGGTCTTGCTTTTTTTGGAAAAAAAATAACAATGCTGTTTTAAATAATGGCTTTATTTTTCTACAGCCATTGGCAAGATTTGACATGCAGAATAGCCAGCATTCCACAATTTCTACCCACAAGCAAGTGTGAGATGGCTCCAAGATGCCTGACTTCTCTGTACTGTAGGAGTTTTTTTAATGAGAAGCCAAACTTCTAATAATTGGAGGTGCTGCAGCACAAAAATCCCTTGGAGAGGAATCTTATGAAACTAAGTAGAAGTGAAATTAAATCAAGCTACATTGGAAACACGGGAACCTACAGCAATTAACATAGTAATAATTTTCTTTCTGTGTACTGTTTCAAACAAATAGTGAAAAAGTTAAACACCAAGTTTTTCCACAACCTCATCCTGATATCAATAAATGTATTTCAGTCCACCTCAATTGCCCCTGAACAAGTTACATGTCTTTACAACCATTTAGATATGGTTTTAAAATATTAGATAAAATAGTTTTTAAAATTCATTTTTTTAATAAAGAAATAGTGAAATATTTGCTGAGGCATGTTTCTGCCTTCTTTTTCTGATGCATGCTGCATGAATTTTCTGCTACAAATAAAAATGTTGCCTACATTCAGTGATTAGCTAATTCAGAGATTAGTGAGGAAGAGAGGAGAAAGAAGAAAGGAATTGGATACATGCATTTCAACAGTCTTCTACAACAAGAAAGAAAAGAGTAATCAAGATCAGATATTAGGAAAAAATTAGAAGCACATAAATATAATCATTCTAGTATCTATTTAGTTTCCACCATTCAGAATTTTTTTTAAAATCCTGAAAATTCAAATGCATTTTTGATCAAACCAGACCATTTTTCTGATTGAGACACAGATCTCAAAGCAGATTAATTTCTGCCCTATGCCATTCTACCTTTGAAGACAAAAATTGGTTGGTAGTCCTTTCTCCCCTTCTTTTGGAACTTCCTGGATAATTACATCCTTACATGTCCACCTTTTTCTTTTTTCATTGTCTCCTTCCTGTTATCCTTCTTCCCTTTAGTTTCATTTGTGCACTCATACCCATTATTTGTGATCAGTGACGTGGGCTGAGGGTACATGTGTAGCAGTGTTTCAGTTCATACCAGAAATACTTTCCTAAAATCATTCACCTGACTATCGTCTTTCTTCACTGTGGTTTGCCTCACCTAATGGTATAAAATGGATTGCATCCCATTGAACCGGATGAGAAGAACCACTCCAGCTAGTGAGTAGTCAGAGTATGGGCATGTAACTAAAGCTTGTCTGAAGCACTGTACTGCTGAAACCTGCACAGTGGGGACTTCAGGTCCTCAGCACCAACTATTTTGCTTTGTATAACCACTCCCACAGCACTTCACCAAGTTCTAACATGATGCAGCAAACCAAAAGGCATGCGTCTAAGTAGTCACACAAACACAGAAATTCACAGGCTGTTCCATGTCCTGTGAATTCATATGCTGGTTTTTACCTCAGAGCTGTTGTTGTTGCACACAGCTTTGACATTCTTAGTCCCCCTTTGCAGCCCTTGACCTCTGGCTTCCCCAGCACACTACTGATGGTCTCTTGCTGCTCTGCCCTCTCCAGCATCCTTCAATTCCCCTTTCTCACCTTCCAAGAAGGCTTTGACTCCATTTCCCTGACCTCCATAAATGGATTTTTTACCTCCTCACCGGGAAATATTTCATGTCTAACCAGTCCAAGTCCTCCTCCTTCCACCCAAATCCTTTGTACTGAAGTAAATGCTACCCTTTCAGCATGGTCATAACCACAGAGTTTGTTATTGCTCTGTCATTGTGCTGTTCTTCTCAGCTTCTTCCTCAAAGTATTCTGAGAATTGTCTTTGCAAACAGAGAGCATTTGAAATTCCACTGGCTGCTCCTTGATTGGTTCAGTCACAGGCTCTGCCAACTGCAGCAAAGCTGTTTCCAGCAGCTGCCTGCAGATAGACAGGAGGTCTCTGTGCACTGAGCAGGGCAGAGAATGGCTTTGTGACCTCTGTCACACAAATTATCTAAAAGCCTCCTTTTCACAGCCCGAAGAATTGATCTTTCATTGCACAGCAGAATAACACTGGCTTGTTTTGAAGGAAAGTAGTAGCCCTGTTTGGGTTTAAAAGCAAAAATATTTTCAGTCTCTGCACAATCGGGCTCTTTGGAGTTCAGGCAAATGGCCTCAAGTGAAAAATTCTTAATTCTTTCCCATTTGAACTGTTTTAAGGCCATTGGGGAGATTTCTCCCTTGATAGTAAAAACCCCTCTGTCTCTCTGAATTCGAGTAACAGGGCCTCATGGGAGGTGATTTAGGTTTCCATCCTGCACCTCTTCCTTGGGTAAGCCACACTAAGTCTGGGACTCAGAGCACCAAGCTTGCCTCTTGAATTCCTCCTCAGTCTTCTGCAAAATAACCTCTCTCTCTTTCTCTGTGCCAGCATCTTTTTTTTTCCTCTTTAAGCTCATTTCATAGTCTTCCATAGTGTCTGAAAACAAGAGTAGGTGAGCCAAGCCCAGCAAACAGCTGAGACCACCGGGAGGACCTGCCCTGTTTCCTTACAAAGACAAAAACTGTCCTGCAGCTTGCAGAAACAGGCCTGAAGTCCTGTTTTAAAACTGTTGCTCTCAGGTTTATCTGAGCCTGTGGCTTAAGCATCACTCTGGTAGCTTTTAGCTGTCCTAGGCTTGCCTCAAAATTGTTGCAGTTTCCAAACATTAGCCTTTGTAGAAGGGCTGTGTTTAATCTAAAACACATACCTTTTTGCTTTTATCCCAATGCATTGTTTCTGTAGTCTGTGACATTACTAGGCATCAGAAATGAACAGAATCCAGGGACAAAAAAATAAATAAATAAAAAAAAAATAGCAAAGTGAAAGATATCTCTATATTCAGTTTGTGAATTTGCACTCTCAGGTAAAATTACCAGCAGAAAAAGCCACATAAAAAATTCTGGAACATTTAATGCAGCCCTCACCAACATAACCATCCACTCAAGCACTATATATTTTTTTTACATGTACACACTCTCAATTAACAAAACTCCATAATTAATAAACTAGATCTACTCTGACACTAATGTGTAAAGCTCCAGATTTGGCTACAGCTGTCTTTTTGTGGAGAACTTGAGGGATGGTGAAAGGGTCTAAAGTACAATTCACATTTTATAAAGCCCCATGGCAACTATCAGCTGGCATTAAAGAACAACTTTATTTGATGGAGTCACAGGAAATCAAACATCCATGAGTGCAGTGCAGTCAAGACATGTGGCATGGTGGAACTCCCTAAACTGTAGTCACAAGCTTGCTTTGTGAAATGCTGTGCCGCTAACCCATGCTCCTGTACTCCATTAGGAGCCTTGTTAGTGACTCTGTTTCCTCATCCTGCAGGTTCTGGCACTGAAAACTTGGCTTCCTGTGTGCTGTGGAACTCACAGCCCTCTTGGCCTTGGCATACTGGAGGTCCTGTGGGATGTGCAGTCTCACAGCAGCCAAGGCCCCTTTGGAGGACGTGTGACAGACTGCAGCAGAAGTGTGAAAAACAAGCTACTCTGTTGCTGTGGTATATAAACTGTTGGTGCATATAGTGAGAACCTGTTCATGCTCTGTATTGAGTGAGGCAGGGGGATAGAGGCTAAAGTAAAGCAATTTCATCTAGAAAATCCAACCACGATGAAGGGAACAATGGTAGGGGAGCTTTGAGTGCAAAGCCACTCAAACAAAGCTTTACTGTTGTCAAAGTTACATATGCCCAGTATTGCCTGAGTGACAGTATCAGAAATAGAAAATTTGGATAATTTGGATGCAGATGTGGCAAAACTAGGATCAATGGTAAAAACAATCAGGTGTGGGGTGCTGACAGGAGCTTGG
The DNA here is from genome assembly GCA_013400415.1 of Scytalopus superciliaris. Taxonomy (NCBI): domain Eukaryota; kingdom Metazoa; phylum Chordata; class Aves; order Passeriformes; family Rhinocryptidae; genus Scytalopus; species Scytalopus superciliaris. The sequence goes on along the minus strand of VXBX01007695.1, from coordinate 33,821 downwards.
TGGAGAAAGGAAGATGCAAGGATGGCGAAAATGTCAGCTAATATAAGAAGAAATGAGAAATAAAGTATGAAGTCAGGTAGAGGAAAAAAATGGATCCTCTAGCGGCAGGACGAATGTCTACAGAAAGCTTTGATGCTGACCTGCATGCCCCAGACCATTAGGATGCCAAAGAGACCCTCATTGGACAACCTGTCATCAGGACTGTGTCCATTAGATTTGATGCAGGAGGATATTGATTTGCACTTCCACACTAGCAAAAATGTAATTTGATTGCAGTTGCATGTTTATGTGTTCACTGGACTACAAACCTATAATTAACAGTTTCACAGTCAAGCCTAATACTCTGCATTGTTATTTAATTATAAGCTAGTATATCTGATTGGTTAGACCACTGAGAATTTTGCCATCCTACACATTTCCTTCTAGTGTGATAATTAATCAAAAATATGTTAATCAGTTTGCATCAGCTACGTCTCAAGTCTACAACCTGAAGGGAAAATGTCAGACCTTGGCAAGTAACAATGCTAAAAGCAGACTGAACCCAGAATGTTCTTCAGCCTGCCAGTGCCCACTTCTCTGCCAAAAACTGATATGAAGGTAAGAAGTCACTGTCCAGGTCCTTCGTGGTTTTTTGTGTTGTCTGTGCAGCTGTCTTTGACTAGCAGAAAAACTCCCAAATGCCACAAGGTCCTTCCTCCAGATTTGAGGTTATCACAAATTATTTTCACAGAGACAGGGCAGAGAATGACAGCAGAAGATGAAAGTGATGCAGGATTCATCTCCAGTGAAGAGGCAGCCTGAGACAGACAGAAATTTCAGCAAGGACAAACTGCTTTGCACCCCTATGGATGAATGCAGAAGGCCAAAACTGTAGTTTCATCAGTCAGCTACACCACTGAATGTTTTGGCAGAATTAAAGAATGCTGTATGTATAGGTGGCAGTAGTAAATGTCAGTATTTCTTGACTGGTAATTTCTTATGTTGCTGCTTCTACTGAAAACAGAAAGTCTGGCTCTTAGTCTGTTTAACTGACTTTGGAAAGGACATTTGCTTGTACTATGAGGCCATTTTCTAAATCAAAGAGAAGCTGGCATTGAACTCAAAATTTCGTCCAGTAGCTTTTGGCTCCTGTACAATTCAAAACATTTTGGCTTTTTACTAGATAAAGATTAGGGATGAAGTTTCAGGTGTTAGCTTTTGAGCATTACACTTTTACTTTGTAACTCAAAAGTGTCCAAAAATATCTTAATTGATTTTACCTACTTACCTTTGCTTAAATGTCGGCATTCCTCTATCTTTAAGTCTTTGCTTCCCTGTTATACAGAGATAATTCTACAAAAAGTCTTGATTAGCACCCATCTTCAAATTAAAGGATAAACTGCCATTAATTTTAACCTGTGCTAGACCCTATAGATGCAGTACTCCTGATACCTACTTTTCTTTTTGGGATTTATATAGTAGCACACCCACAGTTTCACTCGAGAATCCAGGGCCACTTTTAAGCTTTCACAATGAAGTTCTGGTTAGAACAGACCAGATAATTCCATGATCAATGTTGAAAAGAGTTGGCCTGGACTGAGTGCAGGGTTGGACCCACAACCCTCCAAAGGCCATTGGCCACCTCAGTTTTCTCTGGCTATAAGGAACAATGGCTGCAGCCTGCCTGCCAGACCACAGCACCACAGGACAGTTCAGGCTGGCAGAGACCTTGGTAGGCCTCCATTCCTATCCTGCTCAGAGCAGGCTCAGCCCTAGGGTCTTGGGGCATTATCCTGTGGGGGCTGGAAGCCCTCCAAGCATGGAAGCAGCACCACCTCCCTGGGCTCAGGCCCACTGCTCAGCTTTCTTGTGGAATAAGCATACTTTACCTCCAGCCCCTCTGATTCTGCTCAGCTCACTGTCCACCTTCTCTCCAGAGCTGTCGTCCCTGTTCTCACATGCATGGCTGCTAGGACTCTGCCTGCCCAGGTCAGGGCTGCCCTTTTCCCTGCCCCAATCACATGGGGAACCTGTCCTTTCCTCTCACCAGTCCCGATCACTCTGGACAGCTGCCTTGCCCTTATGCACATGGAACAGTGGTCCCTGATTTTGCACTACCTGCAAACCTGACAGGATGCACTTGGTCAGCTTCCCAGGTCAGGGACAGCAATGTTAAAACAGGACAAATCCCAGGGCAGACTCTGTGAGACCACACAGGGCACCAGCCTCCAGGCAGATACAACACAGTGACCATCACCTCTGAGCCCAACCACCCAACCAGGTATGTACCCCTCTGATGGGCCACTCACCCAGCCCCTAACATCCAGCTTGGCTACAGAGACATTGTGGTAGGATGCTGAAAGCCTTGCTGAAGTCAACCTGAATTATATCCCTTTTTCCGCATGTCCACAAATCCAGTCATTTTATCACAAGAAGTGATGAGGTTGGTGAAGCATTACTCACTTTGTCAAGCTGTGCTGACAATTCCTGATCACCTTCTCCTTCCTCATGTGGTAAAACATGAACTCTGAGAGCACACATGCCATGATTTTTTCAGGTACCTGAGTAAACCTGGTCAAGCTATAGTTCCCCAGATTGTCTTTTGACCCCTTTCCAGTTGTCAAGGGCCTCATCCATATATATGAGAACAGAGACAGAAATATCTAAGAGAACAATTACCACTTGCCAGTTCTGTGTTGTTGAAGTAGAAATTTCTCTTTCCTCTGATCTTTTGCTTTGAAAAGCTGCCCTGTGTTAAGTGAGAGATAAAAGTTCCGCAGGGTAGCTCTATTACTTTATATAGAACTGAAGTCACACTTACTTGGTGGTCATGGTCAGGATTGTGTCCTTTTATTTATACTTCTGTTTTAATTGAAAGTCTTCTGTGTTTGAAATCTCTGGCCATGCATATGAACAGCATGGGATTGAGAAGCGAGATAGTTGCTTCCTTTAATCAAAATATCATGTGAACAACCTTGTAAATAAGGACATACTGCCATGGAGTTTCCCTGGTGTTTTGCCCAAGAAGGAGGTGTAACAGGAGCAGGACAGACGTAAATGACACAACTATGTTCTACTCATGTGCGAAAAACCTTCTCTGCATTCTAGTGCATGTGGTTTGTCACTCCTCACTGTTGAAGAGGACGTGCTTTGTAGGCTCTGATGAAACAACAGAGGTGAGCAACATGCCTGTACAAGACAGTCCTCATGCTCTGGAGCATGTTCCTTTATCTTCACAAAACTGAGAATAGGAAGAGAAAGCTTTGTAACACCTCTTCCCAGAGGAGAATGGAGTGTCGAAGTCCTGGCACTCTATATTGACATATCATACTGCTGTCTTAGGGATAAGAACATCACCAAAATGCCTATTCTGCTTTGGAATAAAGCTGACATTACAGCAAATCGGTATACAGACTTGGAATATCCTCTGTGGGCCTCACAAACCAGACATTCCAGTAGATATCTTTCTGTGCTGCCTTTATAGGTATGCAAAGACCAGGAATAAAGGGCTACTAAAAAAACTCTAAAACACTACTTCCCTTTCAAATCCAACTGAAGGAAATAAATTTGCCATTTTCTTTTAAATACAAGGAAATAAAACCCTGAAGAAAGGTATTCACTACTTCTAGATAAAACATAGGGGATTAAAGCTTTTTAAAAGAAGAGGCTAAATTCATATTTGAGCACATCAGAACAACAGCAAGTCCCACCAGTCTCAGCTTGAAACAAAAAAATCCGTAACAGAAATGGAGGAACTAAGTAACATACTACTTTCACCAATGACATCAACATCCCAGCATAACTTTTAATTTAACAAGAAGGAAGAAAGGTCTCTTCTTTAATTAAAAGGATAAAAGATAGTGATGCTGTATCTATCAGATAACAGACTGGCAATTCTATGAAAAAAATCAGCAACAGTTAAAGACAAAAATAGTGCATGAATTTTATTTGAATAGTTTGTTTCCTGAGCAAGATGTACAACACAACATGCAGATACGTTTAACAATGTAGTTTGCTATACATTCTGCACTTGTGATAGCTGTGCAACAAAGGTAGCAAAATAACAGGATGTTCAGTAAACAAGTATCTTGACTGTTAGTAGTGTCAGTGCTAAGTTTCCAATGCCTATCAAGCTGAAAGGGTTAATTTCAGCAGCAGATTTAAAGCCTCTTATATTTTGGAACAACTTCTACATTAGAAGTTTCAGCAGTCTTTACTACATTTCTTTCACTATCTTAGAGATGACGGTAAAGACTTAAGCAAAATCAGGCTCTTTTCTAATGCCTTAATTGATTGAAAACACAGAAGGAATAGTAATGGGAGGAAGACAAACAGAATCTCAGCACAAGTAACTTATGTCAGCATAATTCTGACGAGTTCTTTTGATGAATTGTCAAGCTCATTGCAAGAGTCTTATGTGCATGTACAGCAACAAGACAGTTCCACAAAATGTAATTACTGTGGCAACCAGGTAATACTGATGATGTTTATTCACAAAATGGTGTGCAGCTGGGGCTAAATGCCATGTCTTTCTGAAGCTGTAAACATTTAATTGTGAATCTTTGTCTTTCAAGAAACATAAGGGAATTTTGGACAACTAAATAAGGGACAGTATTCCTATTAAAATCTGAATATTAGACATTTCGGGAAAAGTTGTGAATCTAACTTTTATGCCTCACTGCATGAAGTAACACTAAAAAATATCCTGAAAACAGAAACGTGTTCACCAAGGAGTGTTATAATCAATGTAGTGAATAAAGCAACTGTGGCTTCTCCAATCACAAGTGTTTTCATACTGAATATTGAGTTATCACTTTACACTGAAGCATGACACAAATACATTCCTGTTTGTCCAAAAAGATACAACAACATGCAGTACAGATGTACCCCTGATTTCAGTGTAACACACACCACCAAAAAAGAGGTCTAGATTGACCTGACACCACATCACTCTGCTTGCTACTGAGAAAGGTTGAGATATACAAAGAGAAAACGTGTTTTTAATTTCAAGGTGGGAGATGTGCTAAACTGAACTAAGAAGGTAGTCAAGTTTAATGACTGGAATTAACTCAGTAAAATGCTCATCACATTAGCTGTGCTCATCTGTGAATTAGGGATTGCCAAATATGTTAATGGCAATGTTAAAGAAAAAAAAACCCCTGTTTTATCTTTTAGTTTGTCTATCACCTTGGTGTTCCTTGAGAAGGTCTAATGCATAATTTGAAGGTTTTCTCAAGCATGGAAACTGGCTCCCCACGGAAGTGGTGGCATCACCATCTCTGAAAAGGTTGAAAAAACGTGTAGATGTGGCAGTTAGGAACATGGTTTAATGGTGGACCTGGCAGTGCTGGGTTAATGGTTGGACTCATTGATCTGGGAGGTATTTTCCAATCTAAATGATTCTATGAAACTTACTGAGACTGACAATGGAACTACAGTCATAGTTTACAGACAGAAAGACTGACAACTGCTGTGAAGTGACATCAAATTTTCAGTTTTGTGTTTTGAAAGAGCTCAGTTATACTAGATCACTGCATCCCTCAGTGCAGGATGGCCCATCATTTGACAGAGTATCCTGGTTGGCTCTTACATGCACAAAGCTGCTTTAATAATGACCTAGTTCCCATATGCAGTGTGCTGATATTTAGGTTGCTAATAATCAACAGTTTGCACAGAAGAATAGTACCTCTTAATATATTAAAAATTCCAAACATGCTTAAATGCTCTACAAGAAGGAGCCTGTAGTGTTAAAAAGGGAGATAAGGGAAGTCACATTTCAGATTTGTACTATATATATATCAACACTTTTAAAAACTCATTGAAATTCTTGCAAAGCAACTATTCTGCAACCCATGACTGGAGAGGACATATGTATTATTTTCTGTGGAAATACTGAAAATACTGACAGAGCAGAACAGGGCAAAACTGACACACACCTGAAGGAAGTCTCTGGGGAATGAAAATCTGAATGCATTACCTTGTCATACACCAAAACATGTTCAAATTTATCTACTAAGCCAATATGGCTAAGGAACCTCTGGTAACACTTACTGTCACAATTTAAAAAAGCAGCAGAAAAGACAAATTCATTAAAATCATGCGTGTCTAGTGAACCTGATATTCCCTCTAACAAGATCCCTCCTGCTTTGGACACACCTTAGTGTTACTTGAGCTCCTGATGCTTCTTCCTCAGTTGTCAGTGAGTGTCACCAGTGTGGTCACACTGCTAGATTTCGTGCAGTATCAGACACATAGAGAACTTTAAAATGTCATGAGCATATCTCGTTCTTGTACACTGGTGTAGAATGGTCTCCCAAAGATGAAGGAATGTAGACCTGGTTTAATCTTCTCAGCTAATGCCATTATTATGTTAAGATCGCCCTCTGCTGTTAAGTCAAGATCTACCTTTAAGCTGCGAAGAGACTTAAAAGGTTTTTTCCCTTTTTGCCTGCAAGAAAATAAAAACGTGTGTTATAAAGAAGAACAGAAGTTCCTCAAAACCTGCCTTCTATTATGTGTTCACTTACGTGTCATCCTCTATGTATTTTATTAAAGTTAAGGCTTTTCTGTGAAGGACTAGCAGAAACTGTGCAAGGAAGGTACTCCTTAGAGACAAGCCAGGCTTCAGGTGAAAGATCTGTTAAAAATTATATCAGAATATTAGGTAGACATGGAAATTTTAGAACCATTTTAAGAATGTGGAAAATAAAGAAACATTGCATACACATGCAACATATCCTTAATTACAGCAAAGCAGGCAAATAACAGCGGATTTGTAGACACAGTCAACATGTTTTCTAAGTTTTCTATCTGCTCAAATGCAATAAATTAAGCTGTTTTACAATTCTGGTTACAATTGGATATGGTATTATTTTTCTCTTAAATGAAAATTATCTGAAATTATTCCCAGTCTGGCTTTCTCAATAAATACTGTAATTGTTGACACTGTTTCACAGCAACAGAAAATGTGCATTGTTTTTCATACCTAAGGAAGAGTTTCAATATTGAACTAGTATTTTTCTTTATATTTATGTAGAGAATAATCATAACAGTAGAGTGAAGAAGACCTACCAAAACAACAAATTATCTATTCATGTTAAATTATCTGTTACTACAGCTCAAAGTACTGAACTTTAGCTCTTATTCTTTCTGAGAAAGCAACAATTAATTACCTGATCCAGAAAGGCTTTTACCAAAGTATCTCGATGCAGGATATCTTGAAACACATTTCTATAGAAAAAAAAGGAAGCAAACGTGAGGTAATGCCATTAAGAGACATAAACCTTCCAGCAGCTGAGCACAGCAATACCATTACTGTTTAAAATCCGGTTGAAATTAGAAGGGAATTTAAAATTTTAATGGTTTCTAGTATTTTTAAAGCTAATGCAAAATTTTAAAGCAAACCTTTCAGATGAAATGAAAAAACCCAGGAAAGCCATTGGGCTCTGCACTTAGCTCTATTATAACCCTAATTAAACAGGCACTAAAGTTAACATAACATGGTCAGAATTATAACTCAAAATTCATGTCAATAATATTTAATGCAACAAAACTACTGAATGACTTGGTAAATTCCTCCAAAACAAATGTAACTACCAGAGATGAAGGAGCTTCCCAAAAGCTAAAAAATATCATATACTTTATTAGCAAGTAGGCTTTGTACTCCTTCACTCCCTTCTTCCAAATCAAGTGGCTTTGTGAGATGTGAGTACATACAAATCAGGTGTGAAACTCTCATCAGTGTGGATAATGTGATCTTGAGACATTTCTTCATCTGAATTAGCTCTCCAAAACGCTGTCAGCTCAGATCTCATGTATCGTCGTTGATTATAGATGTGCTCATGACAAGGGGGCATCTGCTTCACTGTGTTGACATCCACATCTATATGTGTAGTGGGATATGGGGCATACATTACTTGACGGAAGGGCAGCACAAAGCTTCCTGTTGCATCCTGGTTTAGTTTAAAAAAATATTATAATAGTTAAAAATGCAAACCTGTAGTGGAACAAAACAATATTAAAGCATCATGCCTAAATTTTATACCCTATTTGTTTAAATGTATTTCGTTTGAGAGAACTGGAGGTTGTATCCTAGGAATATGTCCTTAACATATGATTCCCTTAGCGTAACAGTGAAGACAGATACCAATGTGACCACTGTACTACAGTATTGCATCACCTGACTCGTGAGCCCCCATTAGCATTACAGTACTATATTTACCTGCTAAGTTCTGAATGCTCATTAGAGCAAGAAGCGTTATTTTTCTATTCATCTTCACCCACTGCTACAGCCTGTTTAAAATACTTGGAAACTGCAGGACTGATGTGACTGTTCCTTCTTTAGTTTTAGTACAACACAAAAACTTAATGCCTTTTGGGATTCCAGGCCCACGCAGAAAACAAGAGTATTATTATTGTACCTCAAAGTACAGGAACAATTCTGAACACTCCTCAGGAAACAGATGTATCATGGAAAAGACTGGCTTGGAATTTTAACATGTGAACACTTACAAGGAAAGTCACAGCACCAGAAAATAATCAAGGGAAGATTAAGTATTTCTTTGAACATGAATGTGTCTATGTGTATGCATATCTTATGCACAAACATACACTGAAGGATGTTCTTGAACTACAGCAGAATAGAATTTTCGTAAGCATACTTACTTTGAGTAAGCCTTGAACAAAAAGTCCTGACTCATATTTGAAAGAAGTCTCATTTCTACAGAGCCTGGAACACTTCCGTTCAGATGGCGTAAGAAACAGACACAGTGTTCTCACAATCTGCATTAAAAAGAACAGTTTTGAAAAACATTAAAATGTAAGGAAGTAAGTCTGACTAGACTATATTAAGCATTTCAAACAATGAACAAAAAAGTTGACCATGCTTATTAGAAAAGCCAAGACTTTATCAAGGCGACCGAACAGTGGCATGCTCACGTTATTAAGCTATAACCCATACTATTCCAACTTCTTGTGAAACGATGAAAAAATTCAACACTTCTTTGCAAAGTTTGTTTTTTATCCAATTACGTAGAATTAATCACTTTTGCTTTTTTCTACCTCTATTACATAAACATGAGCTACTGTGATTACTTTCCCAGCCTTTTAAGCCTCTTATTTTATTCATTCCATATTGAAATATCAGTTATTGTCTCAAATCAGGCATAGTCAATTTCCTAAGTAAGTATCCATGCTTACTTCCTCGGTAATTTCCTTAAACTCTCAATTAAAATAAATACAGATACTTCATTATCCATTTTCAAAGTCCTGTGCTGAAACAGCTACCAGTAATCACTCCAAATACAACATGTATTTCATTCCTCTAATCTTTGAGTTTAACCTGTGGCGTCCTGTGTGTGTCTGAAGTATTTGAAGTGGCTCTATCCTTGTGTGTTTCTGCGGTACCTAAAGCAATGACAACATAGCTTCTGACTGATGCTTTTCACCACAAGATGTCACAGGTGTTTTTTTACTTCAAGGAAAGCTAAAGTATGCTATTAAGAAAGCAATTACTTCAGAACAGTTGCACCGTGACACAAGGAGCACGCTGCTGATAAGAACATGTGTAGAATTAATTTATGAAATTTACCCAGGATATATCTTGAGATTCATGTTATTTTACACTGCTTTTTCCTGTAGTGTTTAGCTTATTGATACATTATTTTATATATTCATAACATTTAGACCTTAAATCCTTTTCATTAACTATTTAATGATCTCTAAGCTTTTTATAATTACCTAAGCATTTAATAGTTCCTTATATATAATACATGTGTGTCTGTATATATGACTTCCTCTTAAATATGTAACATTTCCATTAACTTAATCATATGTAAATCTTACACCTCTGAAAACCTATATATTAACTGTGGTTAGTTGAATTCTGCTAAGATCTGAGGATTTTCTTTGCTCTGGTTTCCCTGTTGCTTGTGAGTATCAGCAGTTACTGGTGATTTAACCAGAGGTGCTTTACCATTGCTGCTAATACACATGAAACAATGCATCCTTCCTGCCCCAATTTTTATAAAGGATAAAACCTGTTTATTTCAACACACAGGTTTACTAAAGGTGCCTTGAATTTTTTGAAAAAAATGTTTTATTTTGTTATGGCAAGGAACACAACATACTATAAAATATGTAATATGCATACTTTACAAGTAATATATAATATATTCAGCTGGCCCAGTGTTCGTAAATTTATTTCACACTGAAGAAATATACACAGGCTTCATGAAACACAAGCAGCTCAGGATGCAGAAGTATGTTTATTGCCCAGTCCAAGAGAATTTATGCAGATACTAACTGCTAAGAGTATACAGAGAACACCCATTGATATGGGTATTTTCTGTATACTCACTCCTAGCAGTGTTCCTTAGGACTCAGTTTTGGGGCCAGTCCTGTTTAACATCTTTACTGATGATCTGGACATGGGGAATGAGTGCATCTTCAGTAGATTTGCAGCCCACCAAGCTGGGTGGGAGTGTTGATCTGCTTCAAGGTAGGAAAGCTCTGCAGAGGGACAGACTCGATCAATGGACTAAGGACAACTGTATGAGGTGCAACAATGTGAAGTGGTGGGCCTTGTACCTGGATCACAACAACCTTTGCAGTGCCATGGGTTGGGGGAGGAATGACGAGAGCTGTTCGGCAGGAAGGGACCTTGGGGTACTGGTCAACAGCCAGCTCAATAAGAGCCAAGTGTGCCCAGATGGCTAAGAAGGCCAATGGCATCTTGGCCTATATCAAGAATAGTGTGGCCAGCAGAACTAGGAAAGTGATCATCCTTGGCACTGGTGAGGCTGCACCTCTAGTACTGTGTCCACATCTGGTCCCCTCACTTTAAAATGGACATTGAGATGCTGAAGTGTGTCCAACAGAGGGCAACCAGACTTGTGAAGGGTCTAGAAAACGTATCTTATGAGAAATGGTTGAGGGAGCTGGGTTTGTTTAGACTCAAGAAGAGGAGGCTCAGGCTCACCTCATCACTCTCTACAACCACCTGAAAGGAGGCTTTAGCAAGGTGGGGGCTGGTCTCTACTGCCATGCCTGCAGAGAGAGGACAAGAGGAAATGCCCTTAAGCTGAGAGAGGGGACATTCACATTACATATTAGAAAAAAATTTTTGACTGTTAGGGTGGTCAGGCATTGGAATAGATTGCCCAGGCAGATGGTGGAGTCACCATCTGTGGAGGGGTTTAAGAGGTGCCTGGATCTGGCCCTGAGTGATGTGGTTTAGTGGTTCAGGGGTTACAGTGGCAGTGCTGGGTGGATGGTTGGACTGGATGATCTTATAGGTTTCTTTCATCTTTGATGATTTCATGATTCTATGACATAATTGAAATGGGCAAGCCAGTTACATCTCTTCAATTTGTGTATTGTAGCCAACAAACCTAATCTTAAAAGCTCAGACTTATTTACTACTCATTTATACACTGTATCAATTAAATACATTGGTTTTCTTACAGCTGTCAGAATACAATTGTTAATGCAATTTTCAGGCAGAATTATCATCTGCTAGACCAGTCAGCTGAAGATAGCCAGACAACAGTATTCCTTCCTTCTCCAACCTTAAGTATGTTTATAAATAAATTTTGTTCCAAGTAACACACTAACACTCCGAATAGTCAGCACTTAACTTCAGTTTATTAGAAAGTACATTACCTTATTAACTTTTTCTGCACTGCTTCCTACGACTACAGAACAACCACAGGTCTGCAGGTGTGAACTAATTGCACTGCAAGTGAAAACAAACATAGGTTAATACATTTAATCAGGCTTTTAAAATGAAAATATTATCATCTTGACAAGTACAAAGTACTCCAAGTATAAATATAGCCTATAGGCCCATAACCATAAGACTTTCAACAACTGTGCAGGTAACTGTTGAAATCCAAAAGTTCAACAGTTTCCGCAGTATTGGAAGCATATGTGATGCTGTATAAGTAGATGGCACTAAGGACAACAAAAATCAATGCAGTTACACAGGAAATGTTATAAAAGCTAAAAGAACATCAGTTAAAACCTGTGAAATGTGCTTTCTCACAGGAAGAGATCAAGTTACTCTCAAGCTCAACTATTTCTACTTAAACATTAAAAACAGGGGAAAAAAGAGAAATACACAATTCAACAATAAGCACTCTATACACCAAACCGCATTTATGCACTATGTCAGTTTTTTGCTATTTCATAAAAAACTGTGCCCCCTCTTACAAAGAAAACTATTCTAATACATGTTCACATGCACATACGGACAGATATATTTAGATGGGTACACAAGTTTAAACCATTTAACCACAGCATAAATTGAAAGAAAATTTCATACTTGAGGAGAAATCCTTCATGGCAACTATCCCCAATGTCATCATCATTTAGCACTGTGTCACTTATCTGAAATGCAAGTAAATATAAAAAAAAGACATGCATTGGAAACATCTTCCAATTAATTGATTTTTGCCTTTATTGATATGTGTGAACTATTTAAGTTGCAAGATGTCCCCAAAAAGCACAATCTTAAAAAGAATTTCTGACTGCAGACAGAGCATTTTGAAAATGAGAAATTAACTTGATATTAAACATTCCTCACTAGTCACAAGTCAGGTTCCTCCTAGTGGTGTTTTTCTTCTGTAACCTTGTCCAGAATATGTTAAATCAGTGAATGTCAGATGACTTCTACTTCTTCTATGAGAACACTAACCAAGGATCTAGAACAACTATTCATTTTGGTTTGCATTAGTCTTTGCACTCTTAAACTGGTATCAGCCTAAGAAGTCAATTTTGCTAAGTGCTGACCATAAAAAACATTGCCATACCCTACACCAGCTAGGAGAATTTGATGTGAAACCAAGTTACAAGAACTCAGTGAAACAGGCATTTTCTCTGCCAAACTGAGTATCAAATCAGAGGGCCAAACTTACTTTTCTTTAACCAGAGAGCCAAAGCCACTTCTTTTTATTCAGAATACAAGTAAACCAAAGACTTACATCTATTTCTTCTGGAACACTATGTGATTTCATAGATGAAAGGAGTTCCATTACAGGAATGACTTCTCCTGTCAGCATTGGAATAATGCTCTGACCCTGCACAATAAATAAAACGCTTTTAAGTAAAAGTACATTGGGTAGTATTAGAACATGAACTTGCTACATTCCATGCAAAACATCCTTAACATCCTATTGTTTGGAAGCGTGATATGAACAGAAACTGATGCAGAATTCTTAAGCCTTGCTCATCAATTATTATGAACTGGAAACATGTATTTGGCTTCTCAACATCATGTCTAAAATGTATTTTTAAGGTCCTATGCTAATTTTCACAACCACTTTTGACTGGCCTAGATAAGAAGTATTTGGAGTGAGATAATTTGATCATCCTATATTATTACATCCAGTCACTATTAAGCATTTTACATCCAAGTGTGATGTTTTAACACTAACAGGAAACCAAAACCAGGCATATTAGTTAATGACATACAAAAATACTTCTCTGATTTATCTATCAAAAGAAACTGAAGCCACAATTTCACATTCAGAGTTTCAGAAAACAAAATCTTTTCACAGTCTTACCCATTATGTCTCCAACCACATCCCAACATGCCAGACTCTGTACGTCTCCATAACTCAAACAGATGAGCTAGCCTAGTTAAAAAACAACTTTGACAAGAAGCTGGCATGGCTCTATGGAAGCTCCTGCCTTTACAGAGCTTCAAGTTCAAGTAAATGATTTTCCTTTTCTGAAATGTAATATTCTTCACAGGCTTCCCTAAAATGATGAGGCATCTTTTCCTTCTACTTGATCACAGCTTTCATCATCCCATCTTCAAAAACTCTGAATCCTGTGCATGGCACATCATCACCAAGTCCATAGCATCTTCCTGGATCCCAAAAATAAGCAGCAGCACCAACTTCTACAGTCAGCAGACGCAGCCAAATAGTTTTGCGATGGTGTGCCATATGCATCAACCAGATGGCCCTTACCTGATCCTCCATTCTTTCTGTGCCTTCCAAGACAATCTTCTGGAAGTGTTCTTGCCTCTCCTGAGCAAGGGAAGCAGTTAAATATAAATGCTCTGTTATTAGTATGCACACAATAGTCAAATGGTACAGTTTCTTCCCTGTGGAGTCACACTTCTTAGAGTCAAATTTTCATGTTCAAGTCTCTTTTCTTTTACAGAGTTGACTTTAGCAGGAAGCACTGTCATATGACAGATCAATGTTCCCTGCTCCGCCCCCCAAGCCTCTCTCAAGCTTGGGCAGGTGTAACAGGAAAGGAAGGGTGTGATGACAATGACAAAACATGAAGTTTCTTCATTACAGATCAAGAAAATGCCAAATGATCAGATTATGGAAAGGAATTCCACTTTATGTATAGATTTTTATTGTCAAATGGATACAGTACAGACTGAGGGTTTCTGATGCATGGGAAAAATAAGACCTTCAGAAGGAGAAAAATTATTTGACTGAGGAGAGTAGGAAAAAAAGGACTCTCTCCCTCCGAGACACTGACAAGTCTTCAAAACATTGTCTTATAACCAAATACAGGAGACATGAAACTCAAAATACACAAAACACAGTGTATAAGAGACTGAACAAACCTCTGAAAACAGACTCATCAGCAGCTGAGTAGCAAACTGCATTTAAAATGAACTTACAATGGAATCAAGTTACTATTCACAAAGATAATTCAGCATTAATCACTGAAGCAATCAATACAATACATGAAAAATCGCAGGTGCTGAGTGAACTAATGATACCTTTTGCCAGAAATTGACAGGTTATTACATTTTTATTGATTACTCATCAGTTTCCTGTGACTAATCTACTACTTAAAGTTAATCAAGTGGAAAAAGCATTTGCAAGATTTTTTTTCAAGCAGATGAATAGAGATAAGCTAGATTAACTTGCCAAAAACAGCAATAAAACTTTACTAACCATCTAAGAGACGTATCTGTGAAAAACAATATTGGAACAAGCCAGATTCCTTCATGTCACCTCCACCCTTCAGTAACTGTCAGAGAAGTAAGACATCCTGGACAATGACTTTAAAAGAAATCGGTCTTCATGAAGATAAGGCTACACAAATGGTGTAAGCCACTTCTTTTTAGACATACAGCTGCTCAAAAATCATTAGAGAAACATCTAGAATATAAATTGAAGTAGGTGAAAGAGGTTTCTAATCCCATATTGACAGCTTGCTTGAAGTTGTTTGTCTTTCTTTGCCACTATGAACATTGCTCCATTTTTCTACTAATCCCTGAGTTCAGAAGGCTTCTTCTCATCCCAAGCCTAGCTGGAACTGCTGTCTGGCTCTACAGAGAACTAGCAAGAGCTCATAATCACAACTATTAGAACTTCCAGAACAGATAAAACAGCTCCTTTCAGAGATGTTCTTTTTTGGTTCTGTTGTATGTAACCATAGTTACTGAACTGTCACAAAACGCAAACTACAGAATGAATCTGTTTCAGTTCGTTATTATTATTCTACAACTCATACCTAAATTTTAATCTACATTTTCAAAGTAGTTTTCTCTCTTCTAGGTAAAGCTGAAGAACTGCAGATATATTTCCTCCTCCTCCAAAAAAAAAGACACTAAATGTCTCTTTCAGAATGTATCACTGAATGTCTCAGCTAACCCAGCTGACCTATCTGTTTCAAGAACATCTGAAAAAGAATGAAGAACTTAATGATTAATTTCTAAGGAAACTAGTAGAAAACATTTTTTTGTGATTTTCGATGCCACTTGAAGGCTACTTCTACTGTCCAAAACCTGAGAATGATGGATAATTCTTATTTGACCACCCTCATTAGAAGTCAGTACAGTGGACACTAAATGGCAGAAGCAATGTAGCAGGAACACAAGATGGCATTCACTTACATCAAAAGCATGAACAAGCAGGCTTTTAGAGACTGTATTAGGAATGAAATATTTGTGTTTCTACTATATTGAAACTGAACTTTATGTATCATTCTTCCTCTGAAAATTAAGCTCCAGAAAATATGAAGAGCCAATGTGATGGAAAGCACTTGCAGGCATCATCAGGCAATACAGCAAAAAGGAAACACGACCACAAAAATTAATACTTGCTTGTTATTTCTGCAATCTTAATTAGTGCAGATAAGAGTACTCAAAAAGGAAGTTTATAGTAGGTTGACTGCAGGTGTCAGAACAGAAGAGGTATGAAAACTTTGTCAGATAAATGTGCATTGCCATACACCTTACAGCTGACACACAATCTACTACTCTAAGACAAGCTGCACACCGTGAAGACAACAGAGATTTTAATTTTTATTATTTTACTTTTTTATTTTAAAGAAAAATATGTAACAATTTTCACTTAATAAGGAAATAGCCATAGTGTACCCAAAGATAAGAGTTCCAATTCTTGAGGGAAATTTAGCATGTGTTCCTTTTTGAGTTTCAGCAGTAGAAACATTTAGACTAAAGTAAATGTTCTTTTGTGGTTCTCCCTTTAGTTCTACACAGTTCAATTTCTGACAAACTGTTCATTAATACCCTTTTTTCGAAAAATAAAACTGTAACAGCAATGACAACATTAATTGCATCAATTCCTTTTTCTAGACTTCAGCAGTGAAAACAATTATTTGAAACACAGAGCTTTACAATTCTACCTAGTTTAAATATACAAATTGGCACAAATAAAAGCATCAATTTATATGAAATTCAGAGAGATGAAAAACTGTGCAGGACACTTATTTCACGAGATAGCCTCATGTGGCTAAAAATCCCAGCCTTGAATTTGCTGACATAATAATGTAGTAACTTTTATCCTTCAAAATTGTGTACTTGTAGAGGTTAGCCTCCTTAAGAGTTTTTGACTTTTGGATTGCTACATTACAGGTGTTACAGAATCTCAATTCTTGCTTTTGCACAAGACAATCTAAGAATTTATTTTAGTAATAAAAAATTAACCTACCTTATGCATCCATATTCTTCCTTTCCTTATAATATGTGTCAGTCTATCCACGCACACTCTGTGAAGGGGCAGGTAGAAGCCAAGTTCACTTTGTGGAAGTATAATAGATAGTCCATATGTGCTTCTGTCTCCATTCCAGTTTCCATCAAAGATTAATGACACAATGATTACCCTTTTTTCTGCCAAAACAAAGAACTTCACATCTATTGCACCGCTTTCGGCATTCCGGAGTATTTCTCCATTCAGGGTGTGGTTAGCAAGAAAAGTTATTTCACCATCACTGAGAAGTACCTGTTCTGTCTTTGGAGCCCAGATATGCCGCACTCGGGGGCCAAGAATATTGTCCCAGTAGGCAAAAGTGGCAGCTAATAGAGGTGACTCGCCATTCAAGGAGATCTCTGTTTTAGCAACTGCAGGAGATGGTGGTGGACAAAGAGCTGACATGCCTGTTTCCTGTCTTGTGTGTAACTGAAATGCTTACATTACCTAAAAAAACAGTTTCAGTAGAAAAAAAAAAAAAAAAAAAAACCAAAATTAGAGAAGCCTTCATTACCATCTCATCTTCTTTCTACATTACAAGATAGTGATAGGACAAGGGGGAGGTGTTTTAAACCAAGAGAGGAGATATTTAGATTAGATGTTACGAAGACATTCTTTACTGTTAGGGTGGTGAGGCACTGGAACAAGTTGCCCAGAGAAGTGGATGCTCAATTCCTGAGAGTATTTAAGGCCAGGCTGAATGGGGCCCTCAGTAAGCTGATCCAGTGGATGTCATCCCTGCCCAGGGCACAGTGGGCTGTAATTAAATGATCTTTAAAGGTCTCTTCCAACCCAAACCTTTCCAAACTTTTTTAATTTCTAAATAAGACTTTCAACCTGACTTCTACACCTGAGACTTCATTGTAGACTTCATTAACTCAGGGTGTATATGCATTCCACATCTCGAAGAGGTATGCACTACAAAGTTAGTCAGACATCAAATACTCACTATACAAACATGATGAGCCTGGCACGACATACAACTCGTGTAAGCAAACTCACACCATAAATACATCCTTCACATCATGGTGACGTGCAGGGTGTTGTGATACAAGGCAAATGCTCAGCGCTGGATAATTCTTTATCTTGGGCAGACACAACCCTTACACATTTTCCTTAGCAGTTTCCAGCAACTCTACAGCTTCCCCATTTTGACGGGGGTGCAGAAGGATAACACGAAGTTCCATCTTCCCTAAAAGTTATGCTACCGTCACAGGAAGACCTTAAAAAAGTTGTACAAACAAACTGAACCCAAGACGGAAAGCTGTAGCAGCTGAAACCCACACACCCTGAAAGAAATCTCCCATGAC
>VXBX01007694.1:0-48266 GCA_013400415.1 Scytalopus superciliaris | reverse complement strand
GGAGGCTCAGGAGGGATCTTATCTCTCTACATCTACATGAAAGGAGGTTGTAGCAAGGAACATGGTTTAGTGGTGGACTGGGCAGTGCTGGTGTTAATGGTTTGATTAAATGATCTTTTCCAACCTAAATTATTGATTCCAAGGCATCATCTAGCCTAGAGCTGAGGAAGGGACAACAAAACAAGGAACTTGTTCTTTGTACGTCTCTTCTAGTTTCATCATTGATTTCCAGAGTGCAAGACATTCTCATTCTTCCTCTTTGGGAGTTAACAAATAATTTCTTGATAGTATAGCAAATATACTCTCATAAAATCTGTTTTAGTTTTCCTGGCATTCTTGCCAGACTTGAATACTGCAATTTATCAACTCTTACCAATCCCCTTGCATGAAACAGAGTAAGGGTGATCAAAACATTTTCTACTGTCCTTTTGGTTCTGTTAAGAGGAAAAAACCTTAAGCATTCCCAGATGTTCAGGTAGACCTACTCAATGATCTCATGTTTTCTGAAATGCAGAGGTAATGCAATACAAAAATTCAAGCAGACATTGATCTTGTTTCATTGCCATCCAGCACCAATAACTCTGGATCAGAATAAACACCAGTATGATTTGAACGTATACTTTCATTTATATCTTCCAGGTCTGTAACTTCTGCAGTAGGATGTTCATATTAGACCAGAATCTATGCATTGAAATCAAGTGTTCCCTGAAAAGCAGTAGAATTTGACCTATAAGTTGTCTTTATTTAAGCTTTGCTGCTTAAGGAGACTGTCATCTGCTGAGTGAGACCTATGGCCTACAGTACTAATACTGAGGTGGAATACATAAATTCTCCTGCAATGTTTGTTTGGGTATGTGGTAAAAGGTTTGCTTTTACCTTTGGGTATACAGTCACAAATACTATGAAGGCTTTAGCTACAATGTGAACACACAAAACACTTGTATTTTTCAAAGATTGTGCTGTCTCTTACTTACTTAAATGCAATTAATAGATCACATCATCTGCTTGGGTTTTCACATTTCTGTTTACACTTGAATAACTCATTGTCTAGAAGATTCAGATATAAAAGTATCATATTAATACTGAAGTAACTGTATAATAGTTCACCTAACAAGAGACACCTGAATTTTGAAAATCCCCTTTCTATTACCCAATAGATAGTACTGCAGTCTCAAAAACAAGGCAAAATAAGACTGGCTATGAAGGCAATTGGCCACAAAAAGAGGTTACACAAAATTATTTTGCCTATGTCTAAACCCTGGACAACTGAGAAATCACCTTTCTATTAATGTCAGTCAGATAATGTAACTATGTCTATCTCATGGTTGCATGTCTACGTAAATAGCAATAAATCAAAGACACATGATCTTTCTAAGAATACAAAAAACCACTTTCAATTATTCTGTAAAAAAGAATTAGACATTGCTGCCTTTGATTTCAAATCTAGTGTCTTAAGTAGGGAGAGATTCATTAATATAACATTCTAACTTCATAGATTTTATAGTAATTTTTCAATTATCTTCATGCATTAGTAGCATGGGAAGAATTTACAAGAGACCCCTCAGGAAAAGAAACCTTACACACTTAGTAAATGTATCTGAGAACTACACTTTGAATTCATGCTTCTGATATGTGTTATTACATCTGCTTCAACAGCAATTAAAGTCTAATTAATCTTTAATTGCAATTATACAGAGAAAGTAGAAAATTTAACCTGTTTGGCCAATGACTTTCTGTCAGCTTTAGATAGTCTATTTTTAATGGGTTTGTTGTTGTTTATCTAATCTGTTGTTCTATTAAAAGTTATCTCACTTACCCATGAATAACTCACATCTTTTTTTCCCTCTTTCAGTTACATTGGTGTTGCTAGCAAATACATAAGCACTGTGTGTGAATAAGAATTTTCTCTAGTGTTTTAAAAGATCCTTCAATACACAGAAACAAAATCCAAGCAGTTAATCAGAAGAATCTGTATATTCTTGTTATTCCCTTAGACAATGTCTTTCGTGGCATCTCTGATTTGAAGTAAAACTTGTTATGATCTCATCCATTTTGGTCTTTTTTGTTTGCTTTTTTGTTTTGTTTTTTTCTTTTTTAATCACTTTAAAATCAAATGGATTTTGAGAAGTACACAGTACTTGATAGTGGTTTAATTGTGAGGGGTTGTTATTTAAATTTTAAAAAAAATTTTATTGAATGTAATGAAATGTAGAATAGGCCTTATATAAAATGATGGTGTGTAGCTGCAATGGATTAGATATCTGTTTCACTGATCTTCAAACACTGATCTGGTTTTATAGTTAATTCTCAAAAGTACAAGTGCAGTGGAAGAATGTGGAGCATAGTTGTTGATAATTTAAAGTCAGTAATTCAATAACTCTTTTGAAAGTTCTGTTGGATTTTCCTCTAGCTCCCATTTTAGTTCTTGTGTATAAAACCAATAATTTTACCTCTGTGAATGTTCACAATAACAACTTGTTAGGACCTGTGCCAACATAGACCAGTATTGCACTGTAAGTTCATTTTAAGGGACTTGTATGCTACCATGTGCCATGCTAAAGACGAGCCATTACAGCACAGACAAGAGACACACAAAAAGGTTATTTTGAAATTGTCTTGGCGTATCTCAGTAGACAGATAAACCAAAAAAGGCAATAACATGAGGACAGTTAACCACATTCCCACAAATGGGCTTCCTTCTACAATAAAGCTCAGTACTGGTTTCAAGAATGAGACAGACCTTCTGAAAAGAAAAATCCCATCTGAGTCTAATATGAAGCCACTGGAAGTTAGTCTGGAAGCAGGAAATTAAGAGCTTTACAATTATTCTGTTTAATGGGGGGAGGGAGATCAGGTATTTTATCTCATCATAACAATGCATAGGATCCAAATAATCAAAAACTGTCTTACAGGAATGAATTTTTAAGTGTATACTCATATTTTTTTAGAATTTCGATGTTAATATGTACAAAAATACTGAGTTTTCTGTTAAGTCAACCTGCTAATAGTTTTGATATAGTTTTTTGTTTGAGTTATCGTGAGCAGGAAAAGTTAATAACAATCCCTGCTGACAGGTAGATGGAGGTGTTCCTACCTGTGCTTGGTGCTGACTCTTGTCCCATTTGCCCTTTAACAACACCACAGTGGTATCACTTGACATCTTCTATTCCCTGTTCACCCCAGGATTGCACAGGCCAGTAATCACATCTTTTCAGTGACCAACACTATGGATTACTGAAGATACAGTCCTTAGAAGCACCTTTGTGCATCTTACACAACAAGATAAGGCTGAGCACCATCTCTCCCCTGGGCTAGCTGAGAATACTTTTTTTTTTGCCTCCTGGCCCTGAAATATGCATGGCTTTTAGACAGATTCCCCAAGAGGGACACCTTAAAAGCAGCTTTTCCTGAGCTGGAATTCAGGACTCTGGGGGAAAAAAAAAAAAAAAAAAAAAAAGGGGGGGGGGGGGGAGGGGGCGGTGGGGAAAGCCAAAGTATAACCTAGAAATGTGAGATCTGCCTGTTGGGATTTCAGTGAGTTGCTTGTAAATCACAAAGTTCCAGCTTCCTGACATAGCTGTCCAGCACCTCCAAACCTGGGCCTTAGTGCAGGCTGGCCAGCACAGGGTAGAGCCTGGTATGCGTGACACCACAAAAGCCTCAGCAGCCACTTAATCATTTTTAAATCCTTTTTTACTTGTTTATGGACAGTCTGAGGGTACACACATATGGGCACTAAGGTACAAGGCCATGTCCATAGTTTAGGTGTGCTAAGGGTAGCTATGTTACCACTGAGATGTTTCATGACTTACATACCTTCCCAAACACCCACTACCACCAGCATTGATGATATCAACACTATTTACTATTGAACTTCCTGCACAAAGGTAGGTCAGGAAATGAATATATACAAGGTTATGTCTTTCATTCTTAGTGGCCTTAAGAGCCAAAACAGCCCCAGAGGTAAAATTCTGTCATAACCTAAGATGGCACTGGGTTTCTGTCCTTCCCTGCCCACTGTTTAGGTTATTGAATTCCACCCACATTATTTAAAGACCCAGAACCTTTGTGTAGCAGCACCATGATTTTGCTGATCAGCAGTTTTATTTCAGCAACGGGGAAAGAACAAATCTAGCTTCTGTGATCCCAACTCCTGGCAGGGTGGGATTGAAAGGGTTAATGCTCTAGATATAGGGAAAATAAAGAGGCACAGGACAAGGCTAGACTGTATGGTAGAGCATGAGATGCAAGCTGATTGGGTCACAAACTTGCTTTAACAATGAGAAAGTCTGGAGTCCTTCAGCTAATTCAAATGTAAAACCACCACACTACCACTCTGTTGATAGATTGCTTGTCACTGGTTTAACAGTTTTTTGAGACAAATCATAAAACAACCAATAAAAGAACAGCTTCAGAAGCAGCTGTATAATCAAAGAAACTAATAGTATAGGAAATAGGAAATAGGAAAAGAAAAGAAACATCTTCAGGATGATGACAATGCACAGTATGAACAACATGGTGGAAGCCTCCAGCCCCTCACTGTTACTCAGCAGCTGGAATAAATAACAATTAAAGGAAGTCAGTAGCTATTCACTTGACAGAAACCCTGAGATGACAAGGCGGGCAGGCAGAAACATTAAATACTTTTGAAGGAAAAATGAATCACAACGCAATTATTGATTCTACTATTTAACAGTATGAAGTTATTGAAGACTTTGAAAGCATATCTCCTCTATAAAAATAGAAATACCTTTTTATAGTATTAACTACTGAATTATGAATTGTTGACCCATCTGCAGTGACAGGCGATTCCTATAGCTGTTATTCGTGAATGGGTGTGTTGGAATTTCTCCCCCAGGACACTAAGAGAAAACACTACAGGCAGAATGTCTGGTCCTTTACAAAGCAGGTGGATGTGATGGAGCTATTTGCTGGTATAAGAGAAACACTGACATGCAGTTCAATGACAATATCAGCAGGTAGGCTCTCATAGATAGAGCTGGAGTAGTTTAACAAAATGCCTCCATTACTCCAGTATGCACAGATGTTGGCATTAATATGCTGCATATGGTGATTGAACCGGGGAGACACCACAATGAACAGGGTTAGCCATGTTTATCCATACGGATGGCAACCTGAGCTAAGCAAGAGAAACAATCAGATTAAGGCAGGTCCACAAGGAATTCTTGGAAGCTGGAAGACTCTAAGCTTTTATTTAACATTAAAACCAAGAATCTAATATAAAAGTGTTACCTTTGCTGCACTAGCAGGTGCAAAAAAGTAAATTACATCCCCATAATTTGACACACGGGAATTAGAAAATCCCTAAACCTTTCTGCTATTAGGAGAGGAATTTTGTCAATGCATCTGGGGAAGCACTATTTCAAATGCTGAGGCCAAAAGTGAATAGTAATTTATAATTCCATTGGGAGGCAGTATGTCCACATCATCTCTAATGTCTTCCAATGCTGCATGTGCAATAGAGCTTCATGTCCAAAGTTTCCCCAGCACCAGCATGATAAGTGAATTTTCTATCTCCTTTTGACTTAGATTTTCATTCTGCCTAAAGAACACATCTTTCACATAGTATGAATCAACAGAGAGAAATTTTTTGTCCTCTCCACCTTTTTTTTGTCCTTAGATCATGTTTTATGAACTCATTACTCATCCTATGAAAACTATGAAAGATCATAGAAAATATAGAATATGGACAAAATATCTGATAGCTGTTCTACCAACATATATGCACAGGAACCCATAAAAGCTATGTGTTAAAAATGAAAAGAATTTATAAATATTTAATTAAAGCTTATTTTCTAACTGCATTTTTAAAATAACTTTTTACTGGCAGAGGACATTTCGCAAAAAGCAGCTACACTGGAATAACTGAGATTTCCCGTTGTGTTTCCGCATTACAGTCCTCTGATATTTATCCTTTATCCTTGTAAATGTGCTTTCCTGGCAACACAATGATTAACGGAAAAGATGTGAGTTGTTAAACATTTAGCTTTCATGTCTTATATTCTCTTGACAGAGATCTGTAAGAGCCACACATATGCAAAAATCCTTTGAAATACTGCATTTATAAAATCATCTTCCAAACATTTTCAGAAATTAAAGGTGGAAAAGACACTCCAGTAGTTCTATACTATGAAAATGTCAGTAAAGGCTAGGAACTTATTATTACATGTTTGTTTATGTTTAAACCAGGAAGATAGAGTGTTACCAGTAAATATAAGTCTCAACGCTATGTCCTATACCTTTTAATAGAAAAATATTGCCCAGATTATCAAACCCTGCAGGCATAAAAGGAAATGACTACTTAGCCATGATTTTCTTATTTCCTCCTCTTTTAAATATGCATTTTGGTTTTAAAATCATGATTTTACAGTGCTTGTCCTATTCTGTTTAACCACTTAGATACAAGCAGCATTAGTGTTTCTCATTCTGAGATATCTCTGCCATTGTACCTCACAGGTGAATCGCTGCAACCAAACCTCATGCTATGGGACACTTTTACATCAGCATTTTTTCAAAACAAATTGTTACAGGGACACAAGAAACTTCTCCCAGCTAGTGACACCACTAATCTAAAGAGACAGCTCTGTGCAAGAAATTGATTTGGCATTAGCAGATCTGCAATGTCTCCTTTTGTTCTTTTCTGATAAGGGATAGCCCTGAATATGTACAATGAAAGTGGAAGTGTGGCAGGGAAGGGAAAGTCACTTGTCTGCAATAGACCATCAGGCTTACTGTGGAAGTGTCCACAGTTCCAGACCTACACCCATCTAGGTATGTGGCATTAATTCCTTTCCTCTAAATAACCTAAGCCTTTGCCTTTCTGTGAGTGCAAAATGAATGATGGTGGTTTATAGTTAGACCACATGTGACCACACCTTGCCTGGCGAGTTAATGAGTTGAATTAATAGAAATGACTCCAGGGAAAAAAAACATTACACAGTTCTCATCTCTTCCAATCAGCTGAACCAAAACTTTAATGAAGAATTAACTCCTGGAAGTTCCCGGACTCAGATTATCAAAGCTATGTAAACATGACAAATTGCCTGACAAAATTTCTCTTTATTTAAGAACTGTTTGTGTCAGTGGGGGAATGAATTTATATGTAAAGGGGAAGGGGTGGATACTGAAATGTCAGGAACATACTCTCACCTGATGCTAATTTCAAAATTACTTCTGGCCTTTAAAGGTATTCCTAGCCTGCATGGATCTAATGATTGCACAGATTTAGCTAGCAAGCATAGAAAAAAGTGTGAGAAACAGATAATCCAACACAGACTATCACAGATCAATACACCACCAAATGCAGTTTGCCATGGCCAATGTCAGAGAGGTACAAAGTAACTAGAAGTCAAGCATACCCTTGTCAAAGCTACTGTAGAGTTCTCTTGGACAGGATCTACATTATCCTCCATAGTTGATTTTAGTCATGAGCAGTCATTCTCACAAATCTTATGTGACATTAATAAGCTTAAAACTGGAAAAAAATAGTCCCGATAAACGGATAAAGAAATGCTAGAGCTTCAAAGGCCACGTGAAGAGCACCCTATCAATCATTCTCCAAAGACAGAGCATTTGTTGACCACCTTTTCTCTTTTTTTTTCTTCCCCCCCAGCCAAGAAATAGAAGAATCCAGCTTTCTTATATATGCCTCCTATTTTCTGATACTTATTGAAATCTGCTTTTATGTACAAGTATTCAGCAGAAACATAGCTGGATAAATATATACCAAGCACGGTCTAATATAATTGACAAATTAATATATTTCCTGCAACAAAACTTATTTATATTTCTTTAAGTTTTCACTTAACAAACAGACAGAGTGAGTATTAGCCTTGCAGGTTGACATTAACCTAATAAACCTTAATGTTATTAAGGAATTTCTTACTTAATATTTATTGTAATCCTGGCGGCATGAAGAAGACAGATCCTTTCTGCATGCTCTTATGCCCTTTCTTTACAGTCATAACCCAGTCACACAATACACACCATCCTTCCTTTCTGCATTTAGCTGCTGCTTGTAGCACACTCCAGTACCCGAATACGGGAGTCTGTGGATTTTCCTTTCCTCTGTCACACAAGGGGGACCACATATTGTCCCAATTATATTCTTACTAATGGACTGTGGCTATGTTGTACCCCATGACTCCCTCTTGTTCTGCTATTTGGCTGTATTTTCTTCCTTTTTCTCAACCCTTGCAGACATTTTGTATGCTTCCTGCATTCTCACCCTCTCATGTCTGAATTTCTGTTTTTGAACAGGCTTGTTCAAAAGGATATCAGTTTATGCCCATTATACCTAGTTTCCCAATCTACTTCTTATTTCTTGCACTAATTGCCCTAAATGTATTTTCTGCTTTCTCAGAGCCAGTTGTTTGGCTAGAGGTCTTTGAAGGACACTTCAAATACCTGTGAGGTTATTTCTAAAGTTTAGATTGTTAATTGAAATTTGACCAAAACACCAGACATGGCATATTGGAAGATTTCTACATATCACGTCTATCATTAAAAATCAACATCTGATTAGAGAGATAAGGAATTCAAGAAGCACTCAGGAGAAAAATCAGGCATGAATATGGAACACAGCAGAAGATCCTGGGAAAATGTAAAAAGCTCTTTCATATTTTATTAAGCATTTCTACACAATGGTTTTTTCCATAGCTACATAAACTGCTAATGAGGAAGTCTGTGTGTGATGTCTCACAAGCTCGTGCATACATAGCTCATTAAGCCACTGAAATTATATTGCTGGCACAGAGTGGTCCAACAAAGGGCAAGCAGGTGGACTCAACTCAGCAGCATTCATTTTAGCATTTCTTATCAGTTTAATCCCTTCCAGAACTAAGGTACTGTTCTCTCTGTTGCTGAAACATCAGTAGGCTTTTGCCTGCAAATAATTATCATTTGGGATCAGTGAAGAGACGAGTATTAATAAATACAGCGTTGAAATCTGTAATCACTACACATAGTGTTTACTGCACATTTGCATGCAAAAGATTTTCTCTACATTTTACTTCCCACTAAAATTGGCAGTGTGGGTAAGTAGGGGATGCACCCAAACACATGATCTGATTCCTTGTAAAGCTTCTGAAATACTAAATGAAAGCTATGCTAAGCAAGTACTCATTCTGAGATTATACCATAACCTGAGAGAGTTTTCAGTATCCATAAATGTCAAAGAAATGAACACTACAAACAACTACTAGTGACTTCCACTTTTGCAGAGTCCTGTGAGGTGCCTGGCAGCTACAAAATATCTTCTAATACGGGCACTGAATAGACTATGTAGAATTATTCTATTTATCAAGTTTAATTTTTAGGGATATTTTTATTGTATGGAATATATTTTGCTCTTCTTCTTTGCCTTTCTTGTCCGGGAAGATAGAGGTGAGGGAAGAAGGAAGAAGGCAATGTCCTTTATAGGGTTCAGAACTTTTTAGGGTTCATGGCAACTTCAGTGTACTGAAGCAAGAGGGGCTAAGGAGCAATACCTGTAACCTGATCCTGTTTCACAGCTACCATGACTAGGTATCTCTAGTTGGGCATGGCTCTAGACAGTCCATACATAGTAGAATAGAAGCCTTTCCTCAAAAATCCTTCAGTTTTTGTGACAAACAAACATACAGAAAATCATGTGGAGACAGTGAATCCAGCAAGTTTTATTAATTTCAGTAACAGTTTGTCCTGCCTGGCCATCACCAAAAAATGTATTTTAGTGATAAAGATAATGACACCTGCCTCAGCTACAACTGCCATGTGTGAAATGCACGGATATCCAAGTGAGTGTTAGAGGATTCTTGATGTTCCTCTGATGAGTTAAGGTAAAGATGTATAAAGATAAAGAGGTTCCTGGGATAATGAGTTTTCTTGTTCAATGACTGTCACTTCTATGGAAGATTTCTGGGGAAGGAGGAAGTCTCTTCTACTATCAGGGTATTTGGGAGAAACTTCAGCAGGAAAGGAAGCCCCTTTCATTACAAGAACTACTGCTTATGAAGCTTTTGCTGTTCCAGAGTATGCTCTTTCTTGCAAATCTTCCTCACTTTACTGATACAAGTAGTATCTGTCCCACCCCTGCTTAGCAGTATAAGCAAAGAATAATTGGAAATTGAATTCTTTTAAATACCTCTCAGACAGACAAGTAGAGAGCAGTCCATTGCTGGCAGGTATTATAGATCTGCAAAATGCAGTGTTTGAATTCCAGATAATCCTTTGCAGTTACATTAAAATAACTCTCAGGAAATAGTAAAAGAAGGCAGAACGCAGACTAGAAAATCTTCATTATTCATCACAGGAGACAAATATTTATGATAAGAGTGGGTAAGGACTGCCTAAACAGAGAAAGCCAGATATTTTTGAAGAGAAATGTAAGAAACAGAATTGGAATCAAGGCAAAATTTGATGGCTATGGCCTTTATGTGAAGGATACATATGGCAGCAGTATTGCATATAAAAGTCTCTATCTCCAGCAGGCAAGGAAGAACACTAAAGAAAAAAGTGTACAACCCTCTAGAGAGTAAAGCCTGTCAAGAAGAGAAGGCAAACTTTACATGTAATTAGAATAAAATATTAAGAGTACTTTGTAAGTCTTTTAAAAGAATCAGTTATACCGCTTTTCCAATACAGAATGGATTCACTTGTCCTCAGGCTTCTGAATCATTTACATACACAGAGAGATGCAGAATCTTGAATCCCTATTTGTTTTATGTGACTGGCAAGAGTTTGAATTGCAAAGACAACTGAAGATGATTGACCACAGAGAAGCAGAAAAAGTTTTGGACTGGAGAAACTAATAATTCGTTTCAATTCCATGCTTCTGAAATTAGTCTTATCATTACTTACACATGCCAGACTTTTACATCATGATATTTTTAACTTACTACTCCAAGAAGTTTCTTTATAAAATTGAAATTTCAACAGAAACATATATAATGTAAACATTCTTAATAGTACTTTCTACTTAAATAAAAATTAATGTATCTGACAGAGACATTTTTTCCCAGCATTAGTCATTATTAAAAAATCCCCTGACATTAATGCAACACAAAGTATTTCCTTTAGCTACAGTTTAGAGATTAGCCCTCAAGCCATGTATTTCTGTTACTGTCTTACAGAGGCAGCACAGACCTTTACAAGTCTTGACCTTTACTAATGATTGACTGATTCTTTTTATTTTTGCCTTTTCCAATCTTTGCTTAGAGCAAAATAAATATTTTTTAGATCAATGTTTTAAGTAGGCAGAACTGAGTAGTACAGGTAAGGAAGTATAAGGAAGAATGAAACCTATTGAAAAACCCTGTCCTTTTATTGTCTTTCCCCAGTTAAATGCTTATATTAAACACCAGATTTAGCAATCATTTATTTATATTTTTTCTTTATTTATTGCTATTCCACACAGCCTGTAAAATCTGCAGCTACAGTAATCTGGTCCAATTTATGCCTGTAATACACATAGTCTACATGTGGAGGCCATAATCCAACATTTTACCTTTAAAAAGCTACATTTCAGGGTAGACTGGTGGCTTTAAAATAACTTATCCTTCTCTGTCCTTCAAAAAAAAAAAAAAATAGAAGTGATTCATTTATGTATAGAATTTATTAGGGAATAAAACTGATGATACATATCATGTTGGCTGTTCATTATTTAGACTGTCTAGTCTTATATTTTCTCTAGTTTAAAACATAAAATTATATTAAATAGTTTTACTTTTGTTCAAATTTTAATACTTTCACCTTTTAATCTAGATGCTGCTAGTGCAGCAAAATATGAGCTGCAAAAACAGCTGGTAATAATTTTTAGATTATTGTCTATGTTGCATTTTCCAATTAATTTTAAAATAACACCTAAAGTTTAATTTAAATATAATATCATGTTATATTTTCATAAACAAGGTAAATTTGCATACACATATTTGCCTGTAGGATAGATAATGCATTTGGGGGTAGGTATATTACTCATCATAAATAAATAAAATAACCATTACTGACTGTGAAGGAGCTGTTACATACTGAATAGACAAAAGAACAAAAGAGATATTAGACAGGTAATTTAGTAAAGATTCAGTATTGTTCTTTAAATGACAAACGTGTTACCACAGTTCAAGGGATTTCAAAACATCTTCTGTGGCACAGTAAGTGATAACATCTACTGTTAGCCTTTTGAAAAGCGAAGAAAACCATGCTGTCTTAACCTTCAGTAATGCTTTACCTCACATCTACAATGCTCTAAAAACATGTTTCAGGAAATGCTGCTGGGGGTCAAGCACCCAGGCTCAGCTCATCTGCAAGTCAGTGACACTTCAGACCCCAATTAAGTGACTTCGAAGTAACCAGCAATTATACGTGCACCACTTCCCCTCTTCAGACACCTCTAACTAGTGAAGTTCTCCTTTTCATCTGGGGGTTGCTTGTAAATTGCTACTGGCAGTCCAATAGTTTGGATCCCCTCATCCATTAGGCTAATTTTGAACGAATCATACTGAATTTAGGACACAAAAACTCATGAATTACGTTTCATGCCTTGGGATATTATGACAGCTCAGTGGAGTTGGCCCACACCCACGCTTGTTAACAGATTGCCATAAAGCAAAACAGGAGATAGAGGCAGGGATGCTGCAGAGTGGTGGGTGATAGAGCAATCAGTGATGCCATCTTGCCATGATAAAGTTAACACTTCTCAATGACCAAAGTTCAAAAGAAGGGATGCTCAAGCTGAGAGATACTGCCTTCTTTTGGTACAGTCTTCTCTTCTGATTTACTTCAGGCTGAAGCTCTACTTTTAATTACATAAAAAGCTTAAGGAAAATGGTGTTGAGAAATAGGATGTGAACAAACACTTTCTGAGTGTGGGGCTTTGGTAGTTTGGCATGTGCAATGTGGACACAGCAGCTTGCTATTCTGTACAGAAAGCTTTAGTTTCCAGCACAAAAAAAAAGGGGAAGAATTGTAAAACAAAAATTATTTGCTTTTAAAATTATTAATTTGGAACAATTTTCATTGATTATTGCCTATAACATAAAGTCAGACCAAAGGAAAAATAAGATATCCCTCAATCCTAACATTAGTCATACAATCTTTTCAATGTATTGTACACATAAAGTAGAGTCAATAACCTTACTTGTAAAAGTTGTATTAAAGTCAGGACATTTTTTTTGCATAACAAAATAATATTTCAAATGCAGAAACAATCTTGAGTTTATTTTGTTTTTCATCTCACTAAGAGGAACAACTAAAAATAGTACAAAAAATAAGTCTTCTGACGTGACAGTATTAAAAGACTTAAAATTTACCAAAGAAAATATCATCTTCCGAAATTGTCTTTGAATTTTGCTGAGCTGCATAAGTATGACTGTCAAAAAATACTTTGTGCTTTTCTCAGTATCACTAATTTA
Organism: Scytalopus superciliaris; assembly: GCA_013400415.1. NCBI lineage: Eukaryota > Metazoa > Chordata > Aves > Passeriformes > Rhinocryptidae > Scytalopus > Scytalopus superciliaris. Next base: position 34,857 of record VXBX01007694.1, on the reverse strand, counting down.
TCATGTGCATTTCTGCTGAAAAACAGGAACTGTCATCCAGTATGCTTTTTACTCCTATTAATGACTACAAAGGAGACAAAGCAAGTACAATGTATAAACAAAATTAACTCAACATCTAATTAGAGAATTCATATGAGTAATACACATTTTTCTTTTATCACAATTAAATGTCTTCCTTGCTCTCAAGTTTCTGTAACTGGATAATAGACAGACAATTAAGTAGCAGTGTGATTCATACAGAGCTTTAAATAACATCAAAATAATGATGGCAAAATTCCTTGTCATGGTCATGGTAAATCCTTAATGCATACCAGTTAATGGAGCTACATTTCAATGAATTTCACAGTCAAAAATACAGACTCATTAGAAGACCTTGGCTATAACTTCCTATGATATACCCTACCTTTAACATTTCTGTTACAAAATACTTATTGTTAAATGGTTCAGTGTAAAACGTTTCTGAAAGCTGTATTTTAACTATTTTTGGAAGCCTGGCATTCATTCACCTGCTCTGTATAGGTATCATGAAGGAAGACATTCACACACTCCCACTTCAGGTATGTCATCCCAGATGTCTAAACAAAGAGTCTAAAATCCTATATAGTGAATGGAGCAAGTTGTCAGTTTGCCAAAGTCCAGACAAAAGCTGCCCTGATGGGAAGATGCAAAGCAGTTCCATTATGGTGTGGTGTGATTTCTGTCATGCAGGTGCCTCTTGATCTATATCTCTTTGGGACCCTACTGTGACCAAGTCTTGACTTAGAGTGATGTTTCAGAAACAGTTGGAGCCAAAACACCTTCTCACAACTTTTCTCCCTGGCTATAACTCCCCCTCTCACCATGTCTTGGCACTGGGACATACACAACTCATGTCACCATCACACCATCAGCATAGCAAGACATCCAGCTTAAACTGGCTTTGAATTACTTTTCAGCCCTGTAAGGAAGCATACTGAAGATGGATGAAATAAGAGGAGTGTGACAGGAGGCAGATGTCAGAGCAGCACAGATTTACACCTCTTTAAAGCAATCATGAAATGTCACACCATTAATGGCTAACCTGGCTACCAGGTGGAATTGTGTGTCCTCTCAAGAGTATCCACTGACTAATTCAAGAACATATTTGAGCCAGAGGTCTCAAGTTCAAAAAAGTGAACACTCTCGATAATATATAAATAGCAGGAAGACAAAAGTATTGACAGCAACAGAAGTTAGGCACCTTCATGGGTTTTGTGTATCTTGCACTAAATGGGTTTTTTATGTTTTTTGGTGTTTTTTTTTTTTTGGGGGGGGGGGGGGGGTGTTTTGTTTTTTTTTTTTTTTAATTCCTCTTTCATGGTGACTTTATCAGAAGCATTTTAAACACAAAACCACAAGACCAAGGGCTTTGCTTTGCATGTCAAGAGAGTGTTGAAAACAGTTGGAAAATTTTCCTCTGCCTCAGACTTCTTTCTTCTGTAAAAGTAGAAGCCTATGTAGTCACTTCTCTCGAACCACTGGCTCAGTCTGCCCTGGAAACCAAACCCCATTTTCTACCTACCCTTTCCTCCTTACCTCAATGAGAGGGTGATATAAGGAACTCCCAAAATAGAACAACTCTGAAAAAAGATGCCAATATTCTTAAAACTAAAACAGCAGACAGTGAACTGTAACAGGTATCAGTGCTTTTAGAAGTCTTTTAAATATACTGTATTATGCTTTGTATCTGTCCCTCCTGTAACTCCTACAATAGCATTTTAGCCCTTATTTTAGTGTTTGATTTAAACTGGGTTGAACTATTACTATTGGTAATACATCAGCAGATGTGTCCATTATAGTAAATAAATTATCTGAAAAAAAGCTAAAGACCATTCATTCTGAAATAGCAGTTCCAAATTATTTTGTCTTGGATTTTACCCTTTGAAATGGGATTTTTGTTTGTTTGTTTTTACAAGGAAGAATAATCTCACTGATTTGTGCACTTGTATGACTGATAGTATTTGCATTTATAAGCTTTTTTAAGTGCCTGACGTTTCCAAAGCATCGAGAGACTGTAAATGTCACTTTAGATACTGTATCTATCATAAAATGTCTCTTGTGAAATAAAATACAACTCGGCAAAGGAAAAAAAAAATATAATAGTGGCTGCTGTATTTTTAAGTCATCTTTCTTCATACGAGTATAGAATCTCTTTATTAAAAGCTGAAAAGTCTTCGAAAAGAAATCCTGACATTTTTACTTAAGCGGGATGATGTTCTGTTTAAAAATTACTAGGGGGAGGTTAAAATCACACAGCATAAATGCACAAAAAATCTCTACCAATACTTAAACTATAACAAACCTATGGGTGTCTTTAGTATCACTCTCTAAACCTATTATAAAATCAGCACAAAGAAGCTAGTCCTCCTATGATTTTTAATGAGCAGAAATGTACCATGTGCACTCAGATATCTCATGAAAGATCTGACCATGAATGAATGATTAAAAATTACAAGCATTTATTACGTCCAATTAATTGTTTGAAATCTGAGAAAGAAACAAAACATATGACCCTACAACCTCACATCTCCAAACATTAGTGTACAGAGAAGTACTTTTGCAATGCTTGTTGGATTTTTTTTTTCTAAGTAAGCCTAATGTGGTCAGCTGAAGTGTGTGATTCATTTATTTCTGAAGTGAATATGAATAGTCACTTGATATGGCTTATTTCATGGTGAGTATAACATTTTTATAATATTTCCTCTCTTATAAATATTAGTTATGGGAATGAAACCAGTATATTGGCAATATACCACATAATTATTTAAAGGATAAAGCAGTTGAAATGACTGATACACAAACAGGACATTTACTGCAGGTTCTAGGTAGATGCTCAAGATGGGCCTCACAAATAACTAAATCCTGAGGTGTAAACTTGAATTTGGGTTTTACTGAGCTGAATGCCTTTTCTCTTCTTTAGCTTCCTAGCTCCACAGTTCTCAAGAATTACCTCTGAGTTTGGGGAAACAGATGTTGAACACCCATTTCTTTGTATTTGATCTTTTATTTGTATACAATTTCAGACTGGCATGAAAACTAAGTGCTGAATAAATATCTTGTTTCAGGGGATATTTTACTTTCTTGTTTGGAAAATAGTAAAAGTAGCTAAGTAATCTGTAGTCAGAATTTTACATCAGGCAAAAGAATCTGAAATTAAAAGAGGACAGACTGGAAAATTCTTCTGTGTTATCTTTTTCTTATTACTGCTCAGAACATTCTAAGACAGACATAGGGCACCAGTTATGATTGGCATGTGAATGTTGAACACATTGCTTGTCAAATATGAAATTTAGACCAATAACCATGTGTATCCTAATATCCCCAAGCCTAACCCAAAGCAAGGGAACATGATGACCTGTAGTTCTTCATCACGCATTCATTATCACCAAAGTGCTATATGAAGGTTTACAATATATGTCATAAAATATTGTTAGAATATTTTTATATCAATTATGATATGTAGAATTAAACTGTATTTCTGTGAATATCTTATTTACAAATTCCTCAGATATTAAATATATAAAATTAAAAAGCTAGTAAATTGGACATTTATGATGCATATGTGTTGATTGTATCTTGGGATGATATATGATATGTGTATTCATCCATAATATTCTACGTAAACAGGCAAGAATAGCACTTCAATGTGCACAGTCTGAAGTCTCAGTGTTACACATCTTTTAACTAATACAAAAAAGATTCTGTTCGACTGATTGCCACAAAATATTCATACTACTATGATGTTCTAAACTGCAGGAGTTTATCAAAGGTACTTAAGCCTTTCAGACCCTTAGAGTTCCTTCAAATAACTTTCTATTGACATGACAAGCTGTCAAATCCCTGATAATTTTTGCTATTAAGAATGCATGCAGATTTACGTGGATTTTTCAGAATGAAACCTGTGTGCACCACTAAATCTTAATGCAAATGCTCAGTATGTCTAAGAAAAAAACAATGTTCAATGAAGCTTCATGTAAAACTACTCCTTGTTTGCACTGCATGAGCACATGCTGACTTCACCAGTAAGGCTGGAAAGCATTTATTCTGGAACTGGAAAGCAGACTAATCCCTGTGAGTAAAAATTGTGCTTGTCATCCCACCAATACATCATTCTTGAGATCAGTTTTATATGTGAATAAGATTGTTGCTCACAAGAGATCTATATCTCTAGAGCAACTTATTCTGGAGGAGTTTATTAATGTGAGATAGTTATTAATTATAAGTCATAGTATTACATTTTGAGTTTGACATTTGCTTCTTAATATTTTGCATAGCACCATTATGTGACTTTTTTCTTTTTATGTGAAGAAACACTTAAGCGTCTTTCAGCATCAGACACAATGAAGTCCCTACACATAATTTGGAAACACAAAGAATAGCTTGAAGGAAAAAATATGGCAAAAAATGATCACAGAACAATGTGAATCCTGATGTTTCAAATTTACAAAATTACAGGTTTTTTTAGGACCATAATTTCACATGAAATAATGTACAATATGTGCTTAAATTGCATTTCTTGATATTCTGTACTTATTATGATCTTGGTTACAATACATTATATCCTACTGTCTCCCACAGAGTATTCTTACAAAAGTTTTGCTATATCTGCTTATATTGTACTCTGCTAGTAAGAGACATGTTTTTTCATTGTTTAAGAAAGTCTTAAGTAGGATATCAAACTTTTTGATCATTATCCAACTGATATATCTTTTCAGACTCCATAGTCTTCTCTCTTATTATCAAAATAACTGGTTGTGTTGCACAAACAATCTGAAATAGAAATTCTCATTTATCTAATCAGTATATAAAGAATGAAATGTGCATAGTTGCAGACAGACTTTTCATTGCATTAAATCTTGTTTTAATGCTTAACACAAGAAGTACCTCAGATAAGTATGGCATATAGTGTTCTTGAGAGCGGACATTTCTCAGTGGGTTATAATGTAACATGAACAAAGAAGTTTTACTATTTGACCAATAAATTAGATATGTGTCTCCCAGAAAAAGCATTGATAAAGTGAGATAAAATTTAAGCAAATGCATTGTCTTTTCTCCCCCACCCCCCAACCCTCTTCCCCCTCAGTTGTTTTCTGAAAGGAAAATCTCAGCTATTGGGTAAAAAAAATACATTATATGTGTAAAGTAAATTATGAATTTACAGTTTTGATTATTCCTACATGAAACTGTTGCCCATACTATGTCAATCTGATAACAGAATATATCAAATAAAAAATGTTCAATTGCATCACAGGATTGAAAACAAAAGTTCAATTTGGTTTAAAAAGTGTTGGTGTAATTGGATAAACTTACATAATGAAAAAAATATGTTCCTGTTACAGACTGAATGTAGCATTTAGATGAAATGTGTAGAGATAAAATCTATAATTTTACTCTTCTTTCAGTTCCATTTCCATCCTGAAAGGAATCACTGATTCCTGGCTATTTAATAACATTTACTTAATTTATTTATACACATACTGATTAAGCTGGTTAAGAAGGGCGTTATCTTTAACAAGGCCAATTTGTGTGGAAGATTTTTATGACAACACAGTACTACAAATGAAGCAGCATTCTCCTGTCCCTGATGGGGAGCTGCTTTGTATTACTCTTTAGAAATAGCTTATTAAAAATAGTTTATTAAAAATAGTTTAATGAATTTCTTTCTTGAATAGATGCAGGAAAGGTAGAGAAAGAGGAAATCTCCAATTCACTATGTAATAGTTCAATTTTATCAAAATAATGCCTTATATAGGACATTCACTGCACATTTGGTCACAAGAGTAATTTTTTTTTGTGTTGGATGATATTCAGAAAATTCACTTATTGACATGACAGAGAAAGTGTTTAGGTTTCTGTACAAACTTATCTTTTAGATCCATTCATAAAATGTTTGATTTTTTTTTTTTTTTCCTTCTCTGACTTCAAGCCTAGCTAAAAATAATTCAACAATAGCTTTATTTTTCTCGGTGAATTTTGACACATCAAATTACAACCTTGTGTAGAACCAGGAAACACATTGAAAAAAAAATCAGAAGGACAGAGGCTAACTAACTTGTAATGTGTTTAAAGTAATTATTTCATATTTTGCAATTTTTTAATTCAGATCCATTACTGCCTGTTGTGGAATCACATCTGTCTTCTTTAATAACATGAGATGAACAAACTGGGTCCTAAACCAGATTTTCTTGAGTCAGACTAGAAATATTATTTGTTTCCTTGATAGGGACAGATATTGGACAGTGCTGGAAGCAAAAACAATATAACCTGAAATATAGGTGAAACTGAAAAGACTGAGAAATTACCAATAAAAAACCCCAGAACATATTTTTATATAAATTTACATATCATGGATGTTATGTATTTATATCATTGTCGTGAATCTATAATTAAAAATACAGTTGCCTGACATTTTAGGATTTTTTATATGTAAGAAACAATATTAATTAATTCCTTTCTGAACAGATCTGAATGAAAAGGTTTGTGGGTTTATTATTATTACAAGGGGGGTCTTCTGCTATCAGGAATTTGTTCATTTGATTTTGTTAGCGAGTGGAATGTAAGGGAAGAATATTGTGGGATGCAATTCCTTGGGTCATTATGTTCTTCATTACAATGCCTTGCCTCCCCTGGCCTCCCACTGATTACCAACATTTCTCCTGTCTCTGGCGTATGCTGTTCCCAGACCACAGGGTGGCTGAGAGCTGAGTGGGAAACACCCCTCATCTTCTTACAGCTCCAAGCTTTGCAGGATGCAATCTTTTGGAGACTATATTTAACATAATATTTTATCTGGAGTCATTGCTTCCAGGGAAGCAGTTTATACTGAGGTCACCAGCACTGACTAAAAATCCTTTTAAGTGGAAAAACGCTTAAAAAGAAAATAGTATTTCTACCCTTGCAACAGGATTAAGTAAGTGATTACAAAATCGGAAGTGAAGTAACAAAGAAAAAAACATTAAGTGCAGAACAAGATAAGTTGGAAACTAAACTCTTTCGTCATCTAGGTTTCTCTGCTTCAGTCTTTGGCTTCCACGTGCTGTTTTTTATGAAAACCCTTTGATAAATTAACTTCTCTTTCAATTTCTATCCTGTGCTTCTATCTGGTTACTATTCAGTGTAATAAGAAGATATTTCTGATAAGATCTCAAGATACCTGTGACTCTAAATTTGCTCATTTCAGTGTAGCCATGCTTAGCATTTCCCCAGATATCAGGTGAATAGCATGACATACTTTCCACAATGAACTGTAGATAACTTGAATGTGATGGGAGCCTGTAGGTTCACAGGATTGAGGTGTGAAGATTCTCCAGCTCTGCTTCCTTTCCTTTTGTCTCAGCAAGTCAAACTGAAACACACTTATATCATAACACTCTATCAGTCAGCCCTTACAGAAATTCCTTCCTTGATTGAAGTCACCTTTTGGTGTGATGCTGTTTTATGTAAGCCATGCAACATGATAATACAACATGTCTGTGATCCCATGGTGTTAATTTCAATTGCTGATGTATAGAAGTCAATATACCTCAATGATAAATGTCAGATATCTCTGTCACTCAGCAGTGCTGGAGCCAAGTAAGGTATGTCTGGAGTCTTCCCACCTTGATTTAGACACTGCATGGAGGTGCCTTGTTTAAGAACTGAACTCCAGTAGCTCTTTCACCAGAAAACTCACTGGGGTTACTGAGGTCTTCCTCAAAAGTGTGCCCAGCACCTCTCCAGGGGGACCAGCAGGGGAACATTTGGAGGTGAACCATCACCTATGTGCACCTGTGTGCACCTGCAGCTGCACACACATCCCTGCAAATTAGGTAGAAACCTTCCAGAACATGTCCTGATAAACGCAACCTGCTTCATTTGCAACTCAGGATGGAGGACTGCAAGGTGAGAAGGACAGAAATGTGAGTGAAAAGTGGGATTGTCCCAGCTGCCCACCACACTGACTGGTGACCTGCTAAGGAAATCCCAGACTACCTCAGGCTCCCAGTTCCTCCCTCTCTCTTTTCATGTGGGATTGCCATCCATTACAGTTCTCCAGCTTCCACCAACATATTTATTTTCCAAATAAGGGACAAACACCATCCCAAACAAATTTTGGAGGACTAAGATGTTTCTGGCAGTGCCTAGACCAGTCTGCAACATGTGGTCAGCCCAAGACTCAGGTAGGCAACTATCTAGGTTTCTTCAGCCAATCTCAGCATTATTCTGATATTAAAATATTGTACATGAACTGGCCCCTGGAAATGAACATTGGCTTTCCTCATGGAAACATAGACTTTTCTAATGTTATCCAGCAGGACTAAGGCATTAAATCTAGAGAGTGGAAGAAAACAGTTTTTGTGTTAGGGAACTATCAATTTCTTTGCACTTGCTCCAGTTCTCACAGGTTTTTTTCACAGGTTTTTAAACAACAAATTAATATATTCTTGTAGCTTCTTGACATAAGACTAAGTACTGTAGCTTCACATTCATTTATGGTCAGACTTTCCCATCTGTGTCTGAAAGTGACATTTTCAAGTTAACTCCTTCATATTCATCAACAGTTATTTAGTTTTCTAAAAAGTGTCTTTCAAATCCCTTTTCAAATTGTTCAATCTGTTTCTTAGAACTATGTGAAATCAAAACTGAGATTAATACTAAAAATCATAGACACAAGGCCTCTAGCTTGCCATTAGTAATTATACTCTTCTTGAAATAGTCACCATACAGTATATCCAGCAAGACCACATCAAAGTCCAGAAAACTTATGCCTTTTGGGTTTTTTTCCAACAAAAATATCTAGTTAGAAACATTAGTTAAGAAACAAATCTGTAGAATGCTTTGTTTTCTGCTCTCTACTCTCATATTCAAAAGACCATGTAAAATCATACAGGGCTGTCATACAGGAAAAGATTTCTGAGTCCGTATATCAGCAAAAAGACCTTCAGAACAGCAGAAAGTAGCTCTAGAAGGAAACATGTTACATCTTTCCTTTTCTGTATAATTGTTTCTGAAAAAAACACATATACCAGCACTTCAGAATATTACCTGAATATCATGAATCATTTAAAGAAATAGCTTAGTAATTTCAATGAAAAGATGAGTTATTCTCTGGCCACTATTAGCCATAAGCTGGCAATCATCATAAAATGCTCTGCCAGTGACTGTCAGACTTAATTTTCAAGCCTTCTGCTTTTTCTGATGGTATGTTGCAGGAATGTACTGAGTTTTGTTTGATTGGGGTTTTTTTCTATGAAATTTAGACAACCACCAGATTTGTTTCCATTCTCTTCTGCAGATAACATGCTAGAACATCTGTCAGGAGGTTACTGTTCTGACACCAAAGCATAAATCCAGAGTAACCTACTGAGGACTGTTTCTTACAAGTTGCCCTCTGTGTCAATCCATAAAGGAGATAGATTTTTATATCCTGTAAACTGTACTAATTCATGCACTTAGTTTTGGAGCCTTAATTATCTCTGCAGCAGTAGGACACCAAAGTGACCAAACACACCCACCATCCACAAGACTAGAAAAAGTGAAACAAAATGGTTCTTCATGCATCAATTTATCTTCATTCATCTATATAAAAATATTCTTACATTCAGAATAATCAGATGCTATTATGGTAAAATAACTGTTTGCTGAATGATTTGACCAGCACAACCTATAAAATTACAGAATAACTTTGCAATTCTGTAAGCAGCCACCAAACAAAAGAAGTCTTGAAAGCAGAATTTAGATCACAAAANAAAAACCAGTATCAAGAAATTAGCATTCAATATTAATGACTAAGATTTTTGGGGGAACAACAATCTTCTAGATGCTATATGATACATCTATGCATAGAAACAAAATATGTTTAATGTCTTTTCATTTAAATGATTAATGCCAATATGCCATCAGATTACCATCATACATTAACACATTACATACCTTCATATAATTTGAAGAGAGAATATGCTTGCTACTTACCTAACTGTGTCTCCTGAATTGTTAGCTTACTCTCCAAGGGATGTAAAAGCTTTGGTGGTTTATCTGTTAGAGGTGCTAGAAAAGAAAAAAAATCACATATATAGTGTTCTGATTATTATTGGGAAGACTTGGTTTAATACCTATTGGTTCAGTAAGGGTTTGTTTTTTCTTTTGTTTCAGTAATGTTCATGCCTTCAGTAGATGTAAATGCTTTTGCATAGACAGTAAACATAGCAGCAACATTTAAAATCTTTCACATGCTAATGTAATCTCTTTAAAACCTCATACACGCACAAAAAACCCCAAACCAAAAACAAACAAACCCCCCCAACAAGCAAAAGAAAACCAACACGCACTGTCATTGCAATTTTATATTTTCATAAATTTTATCCAGCATTTCACAGTTTGTTTGTGACATTTAATTACCTCTCTATAAAGCACAGTCATCTACATAAACCAAGTTACTGTAAAACAATTTTGAATATTTGACGAAAATTTTATTTAAGAAGATATTACTAACACTGAAACTTTGTAAAGTGGAGTACTAGAAAAAGGCTCTGTTTTCAAAATCCAGGGGATGGATGCAATGAAATAATGTCAAGATTCCTGACTAATAAGATAGCTTCCCTTCGCCATTTTGGTCTGCCCTGAAATATAGGAGACTTATGCAGGCCATGGTATTGAAAGAGTTTTGTAATGGTCAAAAACCTTCTGAAAGTTGTTGAAATGTGTTCAAACCATGCATCCAAATAGTGCAGCTATTCTACCACATTTATCAACTACGTGCTTAATTCGTAGAAGTGACATTGATTATTACTACTTTTGTTGCTGATAGCAAGTGTACTCTTTACTATCTCTGACAGATATGCATGTCACATGAAAGAAAAAAATATTATTTTTTCTTTAATATGGAGAGTAAATATTCATGGGGAAGTTTCAACTTTTGTAGTCATCTGCAACACTTTGATATTTTGCTTTTCAACATTAATTCCTACTTCAGTTTTTAACACAGATTATGGGCTGTCTCAGATTTAAAATATATTTGACATTTTGATATAACTCCATAATATTTGTTCCCTTCAACTTGTCAAAATCAATGCTCTTTTTCTTACTGACACACACACACGTATCCATATGTGTATGGGCTTAATATACTAAACACACTCATCTCCTGTCAGTGGAGCAGCAGTTGAATTCTCTTCACTATGTTTCCTCTGCTTTTTTATTAAATTATCAATTTTCTTTAGAATATACAGCATTGATTTCAACCTTGCAACAGTTACAGAGTGGAACCATTATCAACTCATGTTTCTGCGTTACAGAGACTATCCTTTCTATGGGCAGAGCAGAAACCCACTCAATTGGTGTCTGGCATGGGAAAGAACTGTATTTGGTCCACAGACCCACTTTCAGTTCATTCTTCCAACAACTTCTACTCTCTATGGGAAATTATTTTGCACTGCAGACTTTGGAGAGAGTCACAACTGTGAAAGACTTTTCAGCACCATCTCTGGGTTGTTACTTTTATTTATACCATTGTTAATTATTTTTATCTCTTTTTGTATTTTTTTTTTATCACCCTTGGAGGCTAAAGTGGGTGGAAACAAAAAAGGATTCAAAATGTATTTTCTTCTTAAACTGTAAAATTAGTCATACCCATTTCTTAACTTTTCTGTAAAGGCTCATAATTCATCAGCAAATTGCCATTTTTTAAACATCCACTATGAATTTAAATTTAGTTTTCCAGTTCTGTCATTCTCAACTCAATTACTATTCATCAGATAATATCTTCTGAGTCACTGTTGTTCTAAATCTGTTTTGAAACTCTGATCAAAATTCCCTTATTGTAAATGAAGATATACTAACTGGTGGAGTTAATCTGAATGCAATAAAAAAATAATTAGAAGACAACCTTTTTCATCAGTTTAAGCAAAGACCAGCATTACTTTTGTGGTCCTGTACTTCAGGTCTCTAAGAGGCTCTGCCTTTAAATGAATAGGCCCAGGATGTTAATATATGCAGGCAAACCATCCATCAATAGAAGTATGAAGTTATCATAAAATTTTTGCCCACTTTAATTTTCCCACAGTTTGTGATATTCAATAAATAATTTAAAAAATAAAATGTTACTGAAAATAATCAATTAGACACATAAGTGATGTATCAGAATTAGGGAGTATGTAGGCTGGAAGCACCCTCTGGGATCCAACCTCCTGTTGGAAGCAGGTCCAATAGAGCAGGTTGTCAGGATCTCATCCAGTCATGTTTTGAACGTCTCTGTGGATGCAGATTTCACCACTTCAGGTGTTCCAGCCCCCACTCGCCTTCTGGCCCTGCACTGGACTCAATCCAATATATCCACATCTTTCTATACAGCAGAGAGACCAAAATCTGTCACAGTAACCCAGGTGTGGTCTCACAGATACTAAATAGCTGTGAAGGAGCCCCTTCCTGGATATAGCTAAATTCCTTCCAAGAGCTGTGCAGTTGGCTTTTGCCAACTTATGCTCAACTTTTTGTCCACCTGGGCTAACAGAGTCATTCCTGAAAAGTCTTTTTCCTACTCACTCAGCCCCTGGTTCTGCATTGTTGCACAGGGTTGTCCTACTTCTAGATCAAGACATTCCATTTGCCTTTGTTGGGCTCTGAGATTTTCTCCAACTTGTCAAGGCTTCCTGAAAGAGCATCCCTGCTCTCTAATTCGCCAGCCATATCCTGAGAGTGCACTCTGCATAATCCAGGAATACATGAAACCTCTAATCAATAGTAAAACAAATATATACCAGAAGTTAACTGTGTGATACATTTATATTCAAGGGATAGGTACCAGTATTTCTAGCCAGTAAGTTAATACTTAGTAAGAACAGCTCGACTTTAAGATCTCTAAATAGGGGGAGTATCTGTATTTCAGTGTTTCATTGCTTTTGATGTCTACCAGCCTCATACTGTTGTATGTCTGTACTACAACGATATTTTCCAGGGCCAACTCCTTCCCCGTCTGGAAAACTGAAAGTATCCCTAGGTATTCTGCATTCCAGAGTTTTAGACTGTGGGAAATACTGTGAATGTGAGTAATATAGGCAAGGAAAATAATTTTAATAACTTGATATGCTTAAAATACCAGATTTTCACAGGTGATCTGAAAGCTGTCCTCAGTCAACCAGTACCTTTCGTGATTTAACTAATCAGTACCTTTTACTGATTTAACCAATTCCTTAGCCTGAAATAGCTGTATTTTCTGGCATATTGATCCCTGTGGACCGATGTAGAGGTGGGCATTTCTCTAGCTTCCTCTCTGCCTTTCAAATTTACACTCCCCACAGAGAGTGGCATTAATGGACAACACAGAATTACTGCAATCCTCATTTAGTTCAGAAGCTCTGGAGTAAACTCATATGTTTCCTATAAGTTTTTTCATATCCTTCAAACCATGGGTAATGATTTAACTGGGTAAACCTATGCAGATGGCTATTCAAAATCAATACTATTTTCAGAAGGATATATTGAGGCACAGTATCAACTACATTGAACAGCAAACCCATAATTTAATCCATTCTTCCTGAGCTTTTACTAAATACAAAGAATCAACCAAAATTTACAAAACTTACAACTCCATCTAGTCTCTCAAACAAGTTAAATACTTTTTATTCTTTTTTATTTTTTTCCCTTTAATAAATAGGTGCAGGAAGGCAATAATTTTCATGTCCTACAAAAGTATCCACAATTTCAAAGTACTTCCTGTTCTGTACTGCATGCAAAGAACAAGAATTCTTTTGAATATGTTTAAAAATATAAAGAGAAGATCCTCTTCCCACCGGGTAGTACTTATCAACATGGTTGTCATACAGGAGGAACAGAGTGCTCAGATTCCTATTCTTGCATGAGGGAATTCTCAAGTCTCTTGGCAAGAATCTTAGTTCCTGGATATTATTATCTACTGGTGCATGGATTCACTTCTCCTTCTCTCCTCCCCTCACTTTGTTTTTTCTTTCTCTTTCTCTCTTTCACTCTCACTGTCTTGTTTTTACTTTTGTTTTGTTTTTGTTTTGTTGGGTTTTTTTCCCTGCCTTAAGCATTCAGAACTTTATCCCAGATGAAGTTAACCAAAAATGGTACCTTAAAAAAAAGGTGTGGAGGGGCTCAGTGCCTTTTTTAAAAAAGCTCTTTGTTCACAAATCAAGTTTACAGGTCATCTTATGTTTGGCTTCTGAACCATCACTGATGAATGATTTGTAAACAAATATGTGTCAAACTTGTTTTTCATTAGAAACAAACTAAACTTTTTTTAAAAAAGGGTGAAATTGTCAATTCTGAAGCTTTATTAAAAATTAATATTTAACTTCAGAGACACCATTCAGCTGCAGACATATCGATCCTACTCAGAGAAAAAGTGCCTAAAATCACATTCCATGTCTATCAGACTGGATGTACATTTAAAATATATTGAACAATTTGTCTTGCGGTAGTGAAACTCAGAGCCACCACAATTAGTCACCCAACTGGAAATTAACCAGAAAATAATATTTTTGCATCAGCCACCTAATTCCATGCTCCTCTTCCTATGCTGCTGCTTTAGTTTTAGATGTGCATAGTCACATGCTACACACACACACACATTTTTTCTATGCAAAACAGTGTTATTAGAAGAGACCAGCCACCTGTTAGAATTTAACATAAGTGATGAAGAAATCTTAAGTCAAACTGTACATCAAAATAGCACTAATCTGGACATCAAAGTGCAACTGCCTCAAAATGCACAAGCTTTATAATACAGAAGTGCTAATTCCAAAGACCTATGTCAGCTTATGTCTGCTTTACAAAATGCTCTCAGATTCTCCCTTGAAAATAATTGCAAAAATGTTTAATTTTGTAAAGGAACACATGGCTGTTTGGAATTGTCTGCAACTCAGGAAACCAGTTTACTTTCTGGACATTTCAGGGACAAAAATTCATTAGGAGTAGCTGTCTTACTTGGCCAATCTGAGTTTTATATAATTTAGAACATTTCTTGTTCAATGATTTTATTGAAGCAAAAATTGCTTTTTGAGGATTAAAATCTTTCTGATTTTTTTGAGATTTGAGATAGTACAATGAGATTAAACCACCTACGTTTTTGAATTTAAATAGTTTTTAGAAAAAAATACTGACATGTCCCTGGAAGATATTACAGCCATAGCACAGGTCTACACAGGGGGACTAATTCATTACTATGTGACAACAAAATATTCCTACACTTTGAAATCAAGGGAAGTCAGAAAGAATGGAGTTCTTTCTTTGAAATCTGCACTATTTCTTTGATTCATCCCACAGTTCAAAAATGTGCTCCATCTCTTGGCTTGCCTGTAGAAAATTAAGAGAATTCATCATTCTAGTGTGCTTTCCTGATAATTTTTTGAGCTTGTGTTTCTTTTTCTCCACTCCTCATGGTGCCAATTTTGCCACAGGCAAATGATTGTGGAAACAGGGCACTTCTGCCAGAGGAGGGATATGAGGTCTGACTGACTACAAAGCTAAACAGAGTGCCCAGAGGAGCTGTGGATACCCAATCCCTGGTGGCATTCAGGGCCAGGCTGGATGGGGCTCTGAGCAACCTGTTCTATTGGAAGGATGTTGAAACTAGATGGTCCCTTCCAACCTAAACCTGTAATTCTGTGACAGTGCCTGGCACTGCTGCCTGCTCCACATGCTCTCAGACTTGGCCCGTGCCTGGCTGTGAACTGCATGTGGTGTGTTCACCCCTCTAAACACCACATCTCAACATTTATTCAAGCATTGTTAAGCTTGATAATGTTATACCAACAGCAGTGGAGAAGGTTTGAAATTAAAGTAAAACAATGGATTTGGGTTTTAGATAGCTATGCTAAAGTGTCTACTTCATGAGAGAGCTCTTGAAATAAAGCACTGTCATTGGAAAGCCATCATTTATGAAAAGCTGACATCGATGGCTATATTTAGGAACCATAAGTAATCATAAGAATAAGAGGAAAAACTGTAGCATTTCAGTTGATAATTGCAGTGCCTTGAAAAACACCGATGTATACTTTCACATTTCTTTTTTCTAACAGTAATGCCTGTAAAAGTAATAATGCAGTAGCAGTAGTCTACTGTAGATTGCAATAAAATTAATTATGTGCACCCTGAAGCTGAAGTCTTGAAACATTAATCTACACAGTCACTGTCCAGATGAATATTCATACTGAGAACTCTGAGGATCCTCAGAGCAAGTGTGATCAGAGAAAAAAAAAAGTGATGCAATGCAAGGATGTTGGGTTTTTTCTTTATTCTTCCTTACATAGATACAGCCGTATGTATTCATATATATCTCTAGAGAAATTAATGCCTTTTAAAAAATAAATATATGGTAAGGTCTTTCATAAGAGGAAAATTCTTTATACATGTTTGAGACTTCTAATAACCTTAAATCTTAGTTCTCAGTTACATCCAGAGTAGTTTTCATTCACAAGGGCATTGTTTAAAGTCACGTATGCCATGAATTGCACAGCAGCCCTGTAAGACTATTCTGCCTCACTGTGTGAATGCTGAATCAAGCAGTTCAAACTGAGGGCAGATACATATGAGTATACTGAAGATATGTGTGTGAAGCCATAGGCATATGACAATAAATGAGCTGTCTAATGTGACTTAGTTATCACTGTGACTGACTGAAGATCAGCTTTTATCTTCTGAAATGTTCCCATAAATCTTGCATTGAGAGACAAAAAAGTCTCTCTCTTTTTTCAGTTTATGTCTTTCTCATTGACTTCTCCTTACCGCATATTAAAAAAAAGAATCCCTTGCCCCTGTTGCCTTGGGCATACAAATGAAAATGCTCTTTATTTCTCATACCCAATAATTTCTTATGATGTTTTTCCCAAAGTGATTACGATTTTTAATATTTTTACATAAGGAAATTTTCCTATAACTATGTAATGTGTTGAATAGAATACTAGCCCTTTCTGTGAGAAAATGCAGAAGCAGCTAAACTGGTACCTAAAGAGACTGTTATTATGCAAAAGTTTCCATGCTGCATACCAAAAAGAGGCACTGTTAAAATGAAGTCTAAAAGACAGGAAGAATATTTCCAAGAAGCCTTTTAGCATGTTTTAAGCCTATGAGTCCCCTGTGATTAACAACACACTGAATACTGGAGAAGAGCAAATGCAGCCAGATGCTGGGGTTTTCATTATCTGCTCATCACTAATTGAATCTGATGTGACACTTGTGCTACCCCTAAGACTTCAGAGAAGATGTTAGTTTTCTTGAACACACAGTGACATTTCCCAGTGATCATCTCCATGGAAAAAGTACAAATAATCAAAATGTTGCCATGGTAGGTGTTAATGCAGTCTTGAAATACAAAAGAACCAGAGTATATTTAGTTAAACTTTTGAGCGAAATACCACTCTAACATCCTGATAATTTTGGTCTCTTTCTGTGTGGCAGATCTAGAATTTATATGTTGATCTTGCAAAGAAGAAGTGAAGGAATAAAGCAAGGCTTTGATGCTAAAAGAATTTTAATTATAGAGACAGGATTCCCCCTCTCACACAAAAGACCCCAAACAAACCAAAAAGAGACACAAAAGGCAAAAAGATAAATAAAGATATGAAAGTATCTAAAACATCTAAATTCTTTTTTCTGTTTTGCATAGTTTCTCTGCACTACAACACTGTTTCTGTACAAAACTGATATCTAAAGTAAGATAGTGAAAATGAGATTTTCTAGTTAGATCTGTGAAAAGGATGTCATTATAAAGCCTGGTCTGTCTGCATGGTCTGTCATGTTAAAGCCTGGTCTGTCTGCATGTCCCTGCACTTGTATCTAAGAGGTAACTGATCACCTAGGAAAAAAAAAGAAAAAAAAAAAAAGAGGTGGTTGCTGCTGTTGTTGCTATAGAAAAGCAGGTGATAAATTATCAGTGCATTTAATGAAAATAAAAGCTCTTGTTAACAAAATAATTAAATGATGTAGCAAGAAGCACTTCCACCAGTAGAATCCCTAATGTTTCAGCTTAATGATGAAGCTCACCAGCATGTCATTCAGCACGAACGCAGTTATAACTCATCAGGGAATTTGTTCCTATATCTGCTTGTTAGGTTATTCCTTTGTTTAGAAGAGTTTTCAATGATGTGGTATGTTTATAATCTTGTATAAGGCTTGTGAAACAAATAGAAACATACATAGTATTTTTAACACCTGGGCTACCTGAGTAGGTATATTCATCAAGCAAAACATAGAGTTACATAAATCATGAGATTTAGGCAAACAAGTAAAAAAAGTAAGACTCACACATTGGCATTCAGCAAGTCACTATTAAAATTTTTCTGCATATCATCACAGATTCCCTTCTCATATTGCTAACTTAATCTGTTCTATTTCCTTTTATCTCTAGGTTAAAATACAGAAAATTTGGGAATGGAGGTTTAGTGAGATTATATTCTCTGTGACTAGACCAAATTTTCATAACAATTACTCTGCTATTATTACTGGATGACCCCCAGAAAAATCTCATTTATACAATCCAGTTGGTCAGTGTTACCTACATTTTCTTTTTCAGCCTCACCTTCAAACTTTACACAATTTAAGTATTCACTACTATTTCTTTTACTCAATATTTTCACAATCATTAAAATTTTCCCCTGAAATTTAGGAGTATTTTCAAATTTTTGCCTATTATTTGTATATTCTGTCTAAGATTTCAAACCCAAGTAAATAGATGGTATTTTAGAATCATAGAGTCATTCAGGTTGGAAAAGAACGTTAAGTTTACTGAGTCCAACCATTAACCTAGCACTGCCCAGTTGACCACTAAACCATGGCCCTAAGTGCCACACCTACAGGTCTTTAAGAACCTCCAGGGATGGTGTCTCCACCACTTCCCTGGGCAGCCTGTTCCAGTGCCCGTTCTCTGTACATGTTCCCACATCTCAATGTTTTCCTTGCAGTGAGGGGCCCAAAACTGAACACAGGATTTAAGGTGTGGCCTCACCAGTGCCGAGTACAGGGTGACAATCATTGCCCTGGTCCTGCCGGACACACTATTCCTGATACAAGCCAGGATGCCATTGGCCTTCTTGGCTACTTGGGCACACTGCTGGCACATGTCTGGCTGTCTGTTGACCAGCATTCCCACAATTTAAAGTACCTCATTGAAAGCAGCATCAGTAGGACACTGATTTTAGGAACTGAATAGTAATGTGAAACTGTTCCTGCCTTGTTTTCATTATTCTCTCCCTTTTTGAGAGAGCAGATAGTTCTTGAAAATACTGTAGCTCATGACCTTTGAACACAAATTCTAGATACTCTATGCCTTTCTTTCTTTCATAATTAAATCTTTTTGCTGATAATGCTGACATTTCAGAGTAAGATTTCTCAGCCTCTGAGAAAGCCTTGTAAAGGGAATAGCACCCTATGCACTCTGACCACTTCAACTCTTCCAATGAGCTGACATTTAAAGGCCTTGCAATTAAAGGTTTTACATATTTCATAGAGTTTTCACTTTCAGGATTTGAAGTCAACCTGTTATTCTGTTGCTCTATTTAAAAATCATGTAGTTTAAAAGATGACCCATTCTCATTCTCTCTGTTCTAGACCTGTAAAGTTTCATTTGTTCTCCAAGCAAATTCAGTGATTTAGTCTTCTGAATCAGTCTTTGCTCTGCTAGAAATTTGGACATACTATCATTTCTTGTGACCCAAAAATTGAAAAAAAATTCCATAATTTCTATTTTCATGAATAGTGAGAAAGTATTTTCTTTTTTTTTTTTTTCTTTTTGTTTGTATTTCTCATTGAGTGCACTTGGTCTTTTTTGTCCTCTTGTTTTTGTTTTTTTTTTTTTTTTTTTTTTTTTTTTTTTTGTTTTGTTTTGTTTTTGGTTTGTTTTTTTTTGTTTTGGTTTGTTTTTTGGTTTTTGGGTTTTTTTTGTTTTTTCTTTTTTTAATATGCTCCATTGAAACAATTTTTTGTTTTAAAGTTGAGAGACTTTGGACCATAAGAATGCAAATATCTCTCCTAATCTTCAAAAAAGGCTAGAAGGAGGACCTTGGAAACATAGAATGGCCAGCCTTATCTTGATCGCTAGGAAGGTGATGGAACAAATAGTCCTACAAACTGTTTCCAAGCACGTTAAGAACAAGATGATGACTGGGAGTAGTAAGCATGGATTTACAAAGGGAAAATTGTGCTTACATAATCTGAGACCCTTCAGTGATGTGACAACTGGCTCAGTGGGCCTGCAAACAGCAGCTGATGCTGTTTATCTTTAGCAAGGCTTTTGTCTCACTGACAAACTGGTGAAATATGGCCTAAGTAGGTGGATAGTGACATGGGTTGAAAACTGAGTGAACTGCTGGACTGAGAGGCCTGCAACCAGCAGCCCAAAGTCTAATTGGAGGCCTGTACCAGCAGTGTATCCCAAGGATCACTGTTGGTTCAGCACTGTTTATTTTCTTCTTTAGTGACCTAGGTAACAGAACACAAGACTGGGAAGTTGGTTGATGACCAAATCAGACAGGTGTGCTGTCACTCAGGGTGACCTTGGCAGGCTGGAATAATGGTCTGACAGGAGCCCCATGAAGTTCAAAAGGTGAAATGCCAAGTCCTGTTCCTGGAGAGAAATAATGCCAAACGTCAATACAGTCCAGAAGCCAAATAGCTGAATATCAGGTTGGCAGGGAAGAACTCTGTATTCACAGAAAACAAGTTAGCCACGAGTCAGCAATGTGCTCTTGCAGCAGTAAAGATCCACAGTACCCTGAGCTGCATCTAGGAGAGCATGGCCAACAAGTTGAAAGTCATTCTTCCCCTTTGCTCAGCTGTTATGAGACACTTCTGGAGTGTTGGTCCAGTGCTGGTGACAGGAGAGATGTAGATATACCAGGTCAAGGACAGTGAAGGGCCACAATTATGACCAAGGGATTGGAGCATTTCAGACAATGAAGGATTGAGAGCTCTCAGACTGCTCAGCCTGGAGAAGAGAGGTCTCAAAGGGATATCATCCATGTGTAAAAAAAAAACACCTGGGGATGGGGGAAGTCAAGACAACAGAGCCAGACTCTTCTCAGTAGTGCCAAATGACAAGATAAGAGTCAATAACACAAAACACAGGAATTTCCTCTTAAGCACAAGAGAATTATTATTCACCACAAATGTGGTCACACAGAGGAAGAGGTTGCCCAGAGGTGTTGCAGTGTCTCCATCACTGGAGATACTCAAAACCCAATTGGACATGACCCTCACTAACCTGCCCTGACCGAGCCTGTTCTGAGCAGGGGATTGGACCAAAATATCTCTAGCAGGTATCCACTTGCTATTTAATTTTTAGCAAATATTTTCACTTTACAATCAGGTTTAGAAAGTCTGGAGAATTTCCTGGGCATCCTGAGTAGTTAAGTGTCTGTGCAGCAGATGGGATGGGGGACATGCCATGCTAATTGCACTGTACAACTCTAAAGTTTATCATCCAGATGTTCTGCCAAGTTCTATACTGTGTGTACAGACCCTCCCATTATAACAACAGACATCCTGGCACAGAGCACTTCACGTTTGCATTGTCTCTATACAAATCTTGTCTGAAGCCTAAGCTGTGCAGTCTTAGTTTCTGTGGCTTTATTGTTTTGTAACAAGGTAGGAAATCAAGGTCTATTATAAGATGTTAAAAAGTTACACAGTCAGTATAAGTGTAGAGAGGAGAACATGTCTGAGAACAATAATATCTAACACCTATTGTCCATTTGATGTGCCAAGCTTTAAATAAAGCTCTCTATACAAACACAGTATGGCAGATGATATATTAGCACATATCACAGGGTTACTTGGCAACAAACAGAGATTAGACATCATAAACATTTGGTCTGCAGAAATGCTACCAGAGCTGGTGATTACACAACCATATTTAACACTTGATGCATAAAAAAAAATCCACTCTAGTTGTGTATATATAAAATGTCTGTAAAGCTAACTACAAACCAAAAAATATTATTGAAAATCCCTATTACATAAAACAAACTAACAAACTAACCAAATTCTCCTCTTTTAATAACAAACAAATTGATAAGACATATTATTGCTGGCAAACCATCTGGATCATATTGGATGTTTTTTCCAGACAATGTAACTGGGATATGATGACAGAATTTTAAGTTTTTAATTAACTTTTTTTGGGTCTGTCTTTGGGTTTTTTTTCCCCACACTAAATCTATTCCTACTCCTTTTTGGAAACAGAAGAAAAAATGATTGGACAAAGTTAATTTTATTAATTAAGAAAATTTAAGCCTGTTAAAGCATCTGCACATTAATTTTCTCTGGCTAGAAGCATATCTGTTTTCTCTGGTTATAAATCTATGTCATCTTATTTTTTTGTAGAATCTGTACCATCATAAATTAACAATAAGTCTCTTAATTGCTATTACTCTGTTGTCTTCATAAATGAAATATTTTAGGCTACAGGAATTAGAATTGGAAGGCTTTCCTTTAGTTTTCTCCAAACTTCTTATCTCTCTGAATCTAAGGATGGATTTTTATTGGAATGTACAGCTTGTTTACACAAAATAAGTAAAGATTACTCAGAATTTTTCTAATTCTGAAGTTTTCAGTAGAAATGTATACAATTACTGGTAGAAATATCTAAAGTAAAAAACCCATGACACATTCTATGGATAAAATAAAATTGTCTATTTTGGATACAACATTTAGAATAAGAGGGCCTTAATATTACTCTTTGGCTGGGTTTCTGTTGCTTGGATCTTGACGTACCAGCACTTTAGTTTTTGCAATATTTTGGTTTGAAGTAAGGCTGAAACTAGAAGATAAGAAATACCACAAACTCCTTCAACTAGGGCACTAGCTGAATATGTTAGAATTTTCTAATCTATTTTGGACTTTGTCTACAAAGCATTATTCAGTGTCATACAGAGGTGTATGATCACTATTAGAAAGGACTTATTAGGACTCTGAGCTGTCTGGGCTAAAAGACTATTTCAGAAGTTCAGTGGAGAGTGTTGGTAAGCAAGGGAAGAGCGCACTGCTAACCAATCATGCTGCTGCACAATACTTCACTAAAGAATAGCATTAGTGATTCAGGAGCCTTAATCCACTTCCCAAAAGTGGGGTAGATATTTAGCAGCCTGAGTGTTATGCTAGTTCTCAAAAACTCATGACTTGATGTGGAACTATTTGCTTATTTCCTATACTTTTGTAAATTCCGCTTGCTACCATAATCCTTGTGTAAATCTAGAAGGAGGGATCTGAATCCCTGGAAAGCAAGTGACTTGCCTGAAAAGTTCTCTTTTCTCTGACTTTTCTCTGCATGTTCAAAGTGCATTACATACCATGCTGGAGAAATGAGAAAAATAGCTGGCACTTTAATCACAAGACAAAAAAAAAACCAAACAAACTCAAAAACCTGTATGAAACCAAAAAATGTAGACCCGTAACATTTACAAGAAATGAAGTTGTTTTTACTGGAAATAGAGAAAGAAAAGGATCACATCAGAACTATCGAAATTTTTACAGATGACAAATAAAAAGTTATAGCAAGAATAGGAAAAGTTTTTTTTCATGAGAAAATACTCTTTCTTATATTGATTAGGAGATTAATCTTTGCAAAAATTTCATCCTTGTGTTTTATTTTGATAGCGAGGAACAAATTTTCCTTCCACAAACAACTGTGTGTAGTAGCTATTACATTACATGGCTCTGAAACTTTTAGGCAGACAAAAAAGGCAAACAAAAGTTATTATCCAGCAATAATAACCATACCTTTGCTGTGTAGTGCACTGGCTAGGAATTGTTTGCCCAAAAGACTGATATCTCTGTTTAACACTCTTAAATTCTCGGTAATAAAAAGAGGCCCTATGTTACTATTAACATTTAGGCAGTAAACTTTGGGACACAATGCCTCCACAGGCAGGACAGGAAGCTGCTATATTAGAGGGAGAGAAAAAGGTCTGAGTCAAATGAACAGCAAATGGTCCTTTCTGCTACTACATTACATTCATATTAATCTCATTGGGTTGGAAGGAACCCTAAAGATCATCTAGTTTCAACACCCCTTCAAAACAGGCAGGGACACCTTTCACTAGACCAGGTTGCTCAGAGCTCCATCCAGCCTGACCTTGAACACCTCCAGGGATTAGGCATCCACAGCTTCTCTGGGCAACCTGTTCCAATGTCTCGCCACCCTCTCAGTGGAGAATTTCTTCCTTATATCTGATATAAAACTTTGCTCTTTCAGGTTAAGGTCATTACCCCTTGTTTTATCATTTCACATCCCCGTAAAAAGTCTCCAGAATTTTTCTAGCCTAATTTCATTTACTGCAGGGCTTCTATAAGGTCTCCTTGGAATCTTCTCCAGGATGAACAACCCCAGCTCTCTCAGCCTTTTCACATAGCAGAGGTGCTCCATGCTTTTAATCATCTTGGTGACCTGCTCTGGATTCATTCTAACAGGTTGATGACCTTTCTGTGCTGAGGACCCCAGAGCTGGATGCAACACTCCAGCTGAGGTTCACAAGTGGAGAGAAAGGGGAGAATCACCTCCCTTGACGTGTTGATCATGCTTCTTTTAATGTAACCCAGGACATGGTTGGCTTCTGGGCTGCAAGCGCACATTGCTGGGTCATGTTGAGCTTCTTGTCAACTAACGCCCCCAAGTCCTTCTTGGCAGGGCTGCCCTCAATCCATTCTCTGCCCAGCCTGTATTTGTGCTTGAGATTGCCTTGACCCAGGTGCAGGACATTCCTCTTCACCTTGTTGAACTTCATGAGTTTCACACAGGCCCACTTGTAAGGCTTGTCAAGGTTCTTCCAGCATGGCTTGGTGTCATCAGCATCACCTGCTTGCTGAGGGCGCACTCAATCCCACTGTCAATATCACTGACAAAGATGTTAAAACAGTGATGTTCCCAGTACCTGCCCCCAGGTAACACCATTCATCACTGGTCTCCACTTGGATATCAAGTTGTTGACTGCAACTCACTGAGTGCACCTATACAACCAATTTTCTATCCACTGAATGATCCATCCATCAAATCCATGTTTCTCCAGTTTAGAGACAAGGTTGCAGGATAGTATCAAATGCTTTGCAGAAGTCCAGGTGGATGATGTTAGTCACTCTTCCTTTATCCACCAAAGCCATAATTCCAACAGTAGAAGACCACTGTACTTTTCAGGCACAATTTGCCTTTAGTGAAGCCATGCTGGCTGTCACCAATCACCCTTTTATTTTTTTATATGCTTTATCATAGTTTCCAGGAAGATCTGCTCTCTGCTCCATGATCTTGCCAAGCACTGAGGTGAGACTGACTGGTTGGTAGTTCCCTGGGTCTTTCTTTTTTAACTTTTTAAAAATTGGGGTTATGCTTCCCCTTTTCCTATCAATGGCAGCTTCACTGGACTGCCATGACTTCTCAAATGATGGGTAGTGGCTTAGCCACTTCATCTATCAATTCCCTCAGGACACAAGGGTGCATTTCGTTATGAGGTCCCATGGACTTGTGCACTTTCAGGTTTCTTACATGTTTTCTATCCTTACATTTTTCTGGGTGGTTTGTCATTCTCTCAGTCCTTGCCTTTGTTTTCTGTGACTTTGGCAGCATGGCTGAAGAACTTGCCAGCGAAGACTGAATTAAAAAAGTATATGAGGCTTTTCCATATCTCAGGTAACCAGGTATTCTGTTTCATTCCAGAGAGGGCTCACATTCCATGGTCATAAATTCAGAAGGAAGCACTACAGCAAACAAACTCAAAAAGACTAGCCTTCTGACTTTCTCTTATACTTCAAATAGAAAAAGGTATTCACTAATGAATGCTTTTATGGATGTTTTATATTCATAATAATAATATTAGTATCTTCCACAAGGTTTAAAAAACAAACATTTTAAAGGTCTATACTTTAATTACTAAAATAAGCAGAGAGACGCACAAACAGATTTTTTGAAGTCTCTGCATATCACATTCCCACTGTAGCCCACAGATATCTGGCATTTAGGAAAACTAAGCTGATTTGTGTCATGTAAAAAGAGTCAAAATATGATTCTAAAATTTTCTTTCTGACTCAGTTATATCTCAGGTATGTATGGTTAAAATATTTGCCATTTTCTTCCATATAACTTCTCCCACAGAGGATCCAGAAATTACTGCCTCCCTCAGAGGTTTAATTTACCTGTAAGACGTGTTCGTGGCACACGTGGGAGGTGTCGCCTGTGTCATATCCTACACAACCCAGGTAAGATAGCATAGTTTTTACTATCACAAGTGGGTTTCACTTGGACTTCAAAAGCTACCAGAGGCCCTTCTCATGCCTGATTCGTAATATGTAACCTTAGGAAGAAACACTGAAAGTAGCAGATCAGTGCCAAAAAATAAACAATGAAACTGTTTTTCAAGTAAAAAGTTAATTACTCTTTTTTTTTTTTTCCCACCCTCTGTTCAGCTTTCCTATTTGTCTAATAAAAATTCAGTTAAATCTCATTATAATTGTTTGGAGCTAAGCACCAGCAACACACAATAAAAGGTGACATAACAGGTAATGGTATCTCAGCCAGGGTGGTGGCAAGCTTAGCACTGACTTAAATTAGTCACTGAGTGAACTAATCACAAATTGCTAATGTAGAATCCACAAAAAGG
Organism: Scytalopus superciliaris; assembly: GCA_013400415.1. Classification (NCBI taxonomy): domain Eukaryota; kingdom Metazoa; phylum Chordata; class Aves; order Passeriformes; family Rhinocryptidae; genus Scytalopus; species Scytalopus superciliaris. The sequence continues at coordinate 8,263 of VXBX01007694.1, read as the reverse complement.
GAGGTTCAAAAGACAGTGAAAAAGCACTCCAGAGAAAGGAAACTCGAGCTTTCTTGTGTTAGGACTATGTATCTTCAGAGAGAAGAAGAATGAGAAAGGAAAGAAAATCACTCCCAAATTCACTTTGCATAAGGAAGAGAGGAGGAAAACATGACAACATCACACATATCTATGAAGTTAAGTTCTTGATGTATAATTCTTGCAACACTTGAAGCTTTTCCCCCTATTATTACTTTGCTACTTATTTTGACAGAAGTGAATTTATCAAGTATTGATGGTGTCCCAAACAAATTCCATATATATATATTTATACTTCATGCATATTTCAAAAATATTCAATATATTACAAGTTAAATATTGTTCAGCCAGACTCACTTCTGATAAATTTGAAATGAATGTATTTCACTTACAACAGCAAAAGAAAAATAAGTAAAGACGAAAATAATAAAAGTTACATTTTGTATTTTCATTCTGAGAGTGCAACTGGCTTAGAAATACAAAGTCAATTCAAGCTATCAGAAATCAACAAGCAAGAAATTTAAAGATCTTTTTTTGCCTCTACCTTCTTGTTTATTAAAGGAAAAGGCAGGAAAGGAGGAGATTCACCTTTGGTACATGCTTTAAACCAAAACAAACCATATGCACTAGGGAAAAAAAATGCAGTGCAAGGAAAAGTGAAAAATAAAAAAAGTTAAGAATATATAGAAAATCAGGCTATAAAATTGTCAAGTGCAATGTTGGACAGATTTAAAAAAAAAACACCAAAAACATTTCACAAAAAAATGTTTTAAAGATATTAAAAACAGGCTGCAATGAATCTTTTGGAACGGAAAGTATCACTGCAAAATCATAAAATGTTACAAATATCAGGTGCCTTATTCACACATTGATCAGAATACCTTAACAACATGTGGATATTTCTAAGAGTTTCTAAGGGTGTACTTATTGTGCAAACTACCAGAATCACAGACTGGTTGAGGCTGGAAAGGACCTGAGCCTGGAGGTCATCGAGTCCAAAATCACTGCTCAAAGCAGGACAAAATAACCAAATCATGTTCAAGGAATCTTAAAGGAATAATTTTTATTATATTATTAAAATTTAATCTTCCTGATAATCTTGCTGTATTGGCTATAATAAAGATGTTTTGGCTGAAGAAAGGAGGCAATTTTTTTCCAATCTACTTTTGTTTTTCCCATGAGACAACAACCTCGTGCTGGAGTTCTGACATGTGAACTTATGTGAAAATTAGACTCAAACTTTTCTGGAATCGTTTTTTGACTGCTAAACTTTTTACAAAGAAAATCAGGGCCAATTTCCCTGCCAAGTGTTGTCACTATTTGAAAAAACAGATTTACTAAAAGATGCCTGCAAGTGATAGCCAAGTTATTAACAGTTGAGCACTGGCAGCAGACTTAGGAACATTTAAAATATGTTTTTAATCTCAAGAATTATTTCATACAATAGATTTTCTTCATTTTATGAATCAACCTCAGGAAAAGTTACTTTGAAGTTAGGAAAAATCAGATATTCTGATATCATTTATATGCATGCTAGCATTTTTATTATTGTAAATGCACCCTAAGATGCACTTAGGAGAATGATTTTACCTCTCTAATAAGCTTTTATGCTCTTCTGTGTAAGCTGTTGTCTGTACAGTCTGCAGATATGTTTTAGCTTCTCCATTCCCCCTCTTCCTGAGATATTTTAGTTGCTTTAATGTTCTTTTTTGTGTGTGTGTGTGTGTGTGTGTGGTTTGGACATAGGCAAATGAAGAAAACCAGGAGTTGAATACAGAAAAGAGATAGATGTCTATATGCTTTTTGTAAAACAAGTAATAAACTTTTGATGATCAGATGGTGTTAACAACTATAATGCCACATTTCTCTAATCCTAGGATGGCTAAAGGCTGGAACAATTAGTAGACAAATAGCTCTGACCTCTAATGAAAGTAGGACATTCAGGGTAATAAAATAGACTATCTAATATCTTCTGTTTATAAGCAGGAAGAATTACTGGGTTTGAGAAGTGAAAATTAATACGTGCAAAACTCCCATTGTCCTTCCATCTGCTGAGAATTATTTGCTTATAGAAGTAATAAACTACTGTGACATAAGGTAACTTCTCAAATATATTAGTTTTTCCTAAAGATTTTCCTGCTGCTCTGCACTTTTGTCTGTATTTTACATTCAACCATTGAACTTCTCAGCAGAAATAATTTCCACAGATTTTTAAAGTGCTTCTGTATGCAGGATGCACAGCTCTTTGGACAGACATAGAAGACTTGCATTAAAATTATGAGCAGTGCCTTCAATTTCCCTACTGGTTTACAGAGACCAAGCTCTGCCTCTGGGCCAGCTGGTCCAATCTGAGACCAGTCTCACAATGTGTCAGCTGCTGCAAACCTATTAGTTTGGTCTTGTTCTGAACTATCTGTAGGTAAGAGGTCCACTGAGCAACCTAACTCATCAGCATGGAGCTCCTCTAAAATAAGGAGTGGATGTCTAAGGTCCCAGAACAAAACAAAAAGGGAAATAAAAGTTCAAAGATATAAATGCACACTCAAAACTTATTTTCCTATCTGTAATGCAGGGGCAACAGTTGAGGGGGTGGATGGAGAAGGAGATAAGTCTGAAAAGCACCTCAGAGATGTCAGAAGTGATTACCTGAAATTAGTCTTTCTTTCTTTTTGCCTTTCCCCTCCCGGTAGACATCCTTAACTTAGATATTTTGAAAACCCCTTACATAATAAATGAAAGATAAATGTTTAACTATATTGTAGTGAAGAAAAATCAACAAGGCAACCACATTTCCCAAAACTTTGAACAATACTGGGTACAAAACTTGAAGAAAAAGAAAATTTATAAGCTCCCCAGTTTGTACGCACAGAGGGAATAAAGGAAATACTTTATAGATCTTATCCACAAATTTCTAGACCTTTTTATTGAAGCCATTAACATGATTAAGTACAGTTTTCCCCATCTGATTTAATTAGCTGTAATCATACCGAACTATTGTAAATTGGGCATTCAAGATATATGACACATCTTTTCAAATACATCTACAATTATTGTGAAAATGAGTGTAATAGCAGCATTCACTAGCCTAAGGCAATTACAATTATGAGAAGTGCTTGTTTGGTAAAAGGTCACAATATGATGTCTTGCCTGAAATAGTCTTGTCACTGCACAAATTTTAACATATTCTTAACAATCATGATTTAGTAATTTAACTTGAGAACTAATTCGATGTGATTCTGAATGTTTAAACACTGAAAATTTAAAACTTATTACCTTGATAGAAACTGTGTATTAAGCTTTAAAAATGGTTTTTACTTTTTTCATTCAAGCAGTTTATACATTTACCTATAGGCATATTGCCAAATAAAGTATTCCAGTTTTACAAAACAGCAATGCTCTGACCATGATAATTTTTTTACTGCTATGTGAATTGCTGACAGCTTTTTTAATGACCCTTTCAAAATTACATTAATCCTCAAGTTTCTCTCCACTGTCTCCTGATTAATTCACTTGCATTTTGCTGGAGGCTGCACACAGAGTGTCTTTGCCTTCAGCTGAAAGGCTGGGGAGCATGTTTTTGGTGCAGTTCACATTATATCAATCAAGGACCAGTGCTCTTTCTCCATCCAGCCACTGTGTATTAGTGACCTGGTTCCTGAAGACAGGACTTTTTGCCAGAAACCAGTTTTCTTGCCTGCATTTTGAACACACTACAGTTGCAGAGGATGTAATGTAATTAGTCACTTTAACATTTGCTGCCAGCAAATTGTCAAACAGTATTTGGGGAAAGAGGAAGTGGAATAGAAATTGAGAGAAATCTTAAAGTATATTATTGGAAAAATAAGTATTTTTTAAAGCATCTTGAACCTCAAGAAGCAATTGGAATGACAATGAAAACTAGGCTGACTCCTGTTTGAAAAACATGCAGAAAATGAAAATGCATAGATTTCCTGTTTCACATCATGAATTAACCACAATAAACCTGTCAAATCCATTAAATATGCAAAGTCTGTTTGTAGAAGGAAAAAGAAAAGATATCATGACAAAAATAATAGCATTTTGATAATGCATCCCTACTGAAGAATGGTTACTTATAATAGGTTTTGCCAACTCTGTAGTAAACTGCAAACTTCTTAGGCAATGGTTACATTTCTTGGGCTTTTTCCCTTTTGCCAAATAATATGCATAATGTAAAGATGTCATTACAAGCACTAGCATAAGGTGCTGTGATATAGGTACATACTGAAAACGTATGGTTTCTCTCTTGTTGGCTATGTGTAGACGTGAAATATAAGACAAAGTGCTGTTCTTAAACTAGGTCTCCTGTACCAAGACACAGTATGGACATTTGGAATGAAAAAGTATCTTACCTGTACAAATAAACTGAAGATAAGAAAAAAGAATACAAGTAGAAAACTTACAAATCAAATAAAAGAAAAATATGCAACTTACTGAATTATAGGTTTATTATCTTGAATAACCTGTCACACACACTGACCTGTGTCATTATTTTAAGGAGAGTGTTTCACGTCCTACTGCATCTTTCTTTCCAGACATATAATGAGTATAGAATACCATCTGCCTTCCTATGAAATCCTGTATCCTTTCAAATTTCTGGATGGATGAAAACACTTCATTACTATCTGAAACACCACTGTAGCTTAAAACCTAAATCTATCCAACATTTAATATAAAAAGTTCTTTAGCTTGTTTACCACAACAAACAGCAAAATATATAAATCCCCCAGTATTTTAAAGTTTCCCAGGGAAATTCCCTAGGAATTTTCATAGAAAGGAATAGGCTTTTTAGGAGCAAAAATCAAGCTGGCAATTCTGTTTACATTTATGTTTTCTCAAATAAGACCAGGTTGCCACTAAACTAATATAAATATTTAGTTAATTTTCTTTATAAATGAACTTTTTATTGATCACAGGCAGACACACTGTAACTAATAACAGCCTTCTACTTATCCCTGTACTTTCCTGCAAATAGAAATATAATCAGGAAAAGTATTCAATCTTCTTATAAAAATAATTGGCAATGACATCTGAATGTTTTATTACCTCCACAAAAAATATCATCTTTTTTCCACAAGATATATTCTCCTGCATAAGAATCTATAATATCTGTTTGCTCTAAAAAAATACACTCAGTTCATGTATGACTTAAAAAAACCTTCTTTGTATTTTGAAATTATTTATCTTACTTTAGACACCCGGGACAAACAGTGGTTAGTGTCAATGCACTAGTTATTCATAAATATGTATAGCAAGTATTATAGGGCTGTGTACGTGGCAGTAAGTTCATGAGCAATACAGGAACATCAAAAATAGGCTACATCAAGTAACCTATTTAATCAAAATCTTTTTGTGATATGAAACACTTGGTATCATCTGGAATTGCTCAAGTGGACCTGATCAAAACTTTATTTATTTGAATTAAACCCATTTGCAGTCTGCCTAGATTTGCAACTTTTCTGTAGTGATATTTACTTTATTGAGCTCATTATTCATAAGAACACACCTTAAACTTGCATGTTTGTTTACTAACTCAAGTTAAGCAGTAATTGAAGATGTGATTTTCCCATCTTCTTGAGGTAATTAATCTAAGCACAAAGCAATCCTGTCTAAAAAAAATTATGTATAACAAATATTATCCGATTAACTTCTTCTTCTAAGGAGCCAGGTTATGATCTTGAACATGAGCTCTGTTGATCAGAGAAGTCAGACAAAACTGCGACTCATGAATTTTGTCTTTACTTCTTGGGAGGAAGAAAACAAAAACAAAAACAAACCCAACCAAACAGCTCCCACCCAAAACCTCCTGACTAATAATTTTGTTTCTACCACTGAAATGCCAGAGTGCTGTTTATTAGTATTAAAATTCTGAACTTAATTTCATGGCTATTATGGATAGAAAAGTCAAATATAAATGTAAAAGTAAGTCAAAACAAGTAAGCAACAGAACAACAAACAAAGGAAATCAAAATCCTAATGTGCGTCCCATTCTACATAATAACCAAGTTCCATGTTATCACTGACATTCACAGCAATGACAGTGATGGAAAATATCAGCACATGCACAAACATGTTCTTGGGGCACCTGGCAGATGTAGTACTATAGCCATAGATGTTTTCATCTGTTCAGTAATAACCATGTGGTGATACAATGCAAAGGACTTTGTGAAACTGAGGCAACTACTCTTACCTGACGTGCAGTGAGTGTTTCATTTCCTCTATGGCCAGATAATTAAAAACCAGACAAACATATTTCAAACCCAAAATATATGAGGTAGATTTCAGCTGCTCTGTTGGCTGAATGTAAGCCCTGTTTATCTTTAAAGAGACCCAAATTGAGAGGAGAGCATGAATAATACTTTAGAACAAAACCAAGCCAAATACTTTTAGTACCCATGCTGGTAGCACACTTTGCCTGGAGTGGTGGGGAAGCAAACATCAGAAATTGTAGTAAGGAGATATGTAGGCACACACAGCAGCTTCTAAATCAGACATTAAGGGTTTATCACAAACTGGTCATTGGCAGGTTCTGAAATATGGTTAAATGTGAGTTCAAAAACTAACATGGCTTTCTGTTGTCTATCACTGAGGGTTAGCAGGAAAGTAGGAAGATTTTCCACTGCGCAGTATATATGGCCATGCATATACATAGATATGTTAAAAAATACATTTGCAAAGGTAGCTTGCTGCAACTCACATAACTCATTTTCTGAACAACTGAGGATCAGAGAGATTTTGGGGAACTGGAAGTGCTCTGGATTAAGTCCCAGACAAGGGATACTCCAAAATTCTGACCCTGTGAGACTCAAACCTAATTTTTAAAATGTGACTTTTCTTTCCAAAGAAGATTACAGAATTAAGGTTGAGTTGCCTAGCACAAGGCTGCTTCAGCATGTTTCTTTACAAATTTTCCTCTATGCGTCACCAGCCCTTGAAATAAATATGTTCCTAAAGTGTAAGAGCTCTTTTAGAAGAAGAAAAAGAACGTTCTCTTTCTTGCAATTCTGAAATAATGTATGGTATGAATCAGAAGGAAACAGAACAACAAAAGGAGTCACACCTCTAACAGCCTGAACCCATAAAGGCTGAACGTATTATGTATTCTGATTCTTCACTATGAATTTAACCAGGAATCTGAAAAAAGTCATTCAACTATTAAACCATCTACTGTTTCACTGATGGCCGACTCATCTGAAAGCACACTGTACCTCTATGGTATAATCCTAAAATGGCATCCCAGTTGCCAAGTGCCCCTGATGTTTCCAGTTGCAACTTAACTAATGGTAAGCGGCTGGACCACTTTTCTTCTCTATTGCCTAAACTACAGCTAATCATTATGAGAATGTCATTGGTTAATAAACCTGACAAGAACAACTTAGACATTTAAATCTAGGGAGTTATTTGCAACTGAGAACTAGAAAAGTCTACGATGCACCTCCCAGGACCAGGAGAGTAACCCTTTAAAGCAGCAATCTCTTACAGGGTTTAGTGCCCACAAACCGACACCAGTCACCCTATATCAATAAGAATTAAATATGCCCTGGGCTAAGGAAGCTCATTCCAAGTTTGACATCATTACAATATTGAAAACTCTGTATGGTGTAATAGATGTCTGGGGGCAGGAGCTGTACCCATAGCATCTGAGTTGAGCCGCACAGCCCTCTCTGCCCAGGGACTTCAATCTGCACATGGGATCGTGAAAAGGTCAACGACTTTTCCAGCTTTCAGAGGCCTGCCTGAAGATGTTGGTCAGGCAGACCTGAAGTGTTCCATTGCTCCTGTCTTATGTAGGAGACTGACTTCTCTTCACAGTCATAATGTACGAAACTTTTAAAAGGTTAAACAGACGAGATTGAGCAGTTTTAACTCAATGAGACATTCTTCAGATCATTATGTCTTCATGAAAAAGCCAGGGAGCATTATACTGTCATCCATTCATGAACAGATCAGAATGAAGACAATAGCAAATGTCTTGATTATAATTTCCTTGCTGCTTTCAAATTTGCTACCTTATACTACACAGAGATCACATTCATATAATCAGCTAATTAGTTGTGAGCAACCTTTGATCTTTGTTATAGATTATAAATTATTATAAATATATTTGTTAGTGAAATCTGTCTTTAATACAGCTCTTTTGAGTGATTCAGAATATCTAAAAGAAGAGCATTATGCTTTTATCAAGAGATTATAACTTTACTATGTCCTATACTAAAAACCATTGCCA
>VXBX01007693.1:27728-47902 GCA_013400415.1 Scytalopus superciliaris | reverse complement strand
GGGTGTCCGTGGAGAAGTGAAAGGTATGTAACAACATGCAAAAGCCATAGGACCAAGAAGTATATTCATTTCTTGACTGTCACAACCAAACCTTGGGTTGCTATATCCAGACTCAGGCCTCTTATCAACATAAAATGACCTCTATTGTTCAGAAAGGAATTCTACTTTTTTTCGTCCCTCCTATGTTGATAATTTTGATTTGGTACCTTATCATTGCTAGAACAAAGAATTGTCTCTTAACTTCATCACCTCATAAGTTTAACATTTTTGTTACCAACAGAATCAGGAGACACAATTTAGTACATAAAATCTGAATACCCTGAGCTTCTAGTACTTCATAAAGTGTTCATGACTAATGTATGAAAAAGGCCATAGTATTGCAAATTCTCTTAAAATACTATTACTTAAATGTAATGACTGTTTTTACAATCTGTTTGCAAAGCCCTATGTTCTTTCAATACTCTTCAGTCCTATAAAAATGACTAACTACTGTATTGATTTGTGTGAGACAGAACATATGCTTAACACCAACTGTTGTAATTAGAACAAAAAGATTTAAGTAGAAAGACTTGGTTGAATTTGGAGAAGTGCCTTACCTACAGTTTCAAAACCATTACTTGATTTTGATGATCATGATTCATGTTAATTCACTGTTATTCTGAGTATTTATAGTTCATATGACCATTCTGAGGAAGGAATGGCAAGTCAGCACTTTCAAAAGTGAAGCTTGATTTAACCACCATTAGTAAATTCAGTTCTTCTATGCCAGTTCACCCTTTTAATAGGGTATAGCAAAGCCATTCATTTTGTAAGAATACTTTGAAGTCCTGCTGATAAAATACAGAAATAATAGTTATAGAAAGTAAAAAAAGAATTTTTAGTATTTTATATTAGATTAAAAAGCTAGCAAGACATATGCCTTCAAGTTGCCATCTGCTTTCATTTCCTCCTACTCATTTCTTGTTTTTCAACTACCCATCTTTCAAATGCCTGCTTTTTAAACTATCAAACTCTCCCTGCTTCAAGTTTCTTTTTCTTTTTATTGTGGTATATTTTATTTTACCTTTCCCGTGCCATAATAATGAGTAATAACTTATCCTATTTTGATACAGAATAATTTTTACTATGGAATATTATATTTCTGTACCCTAGCCTATTTAACTCAGGAACAAAGTTTTGCACCAATTCATTTGTATATATGTTCTTGTACCTTTCCTATAGCAAACACAAACTTAAGAACTCCACATTAAAAGTATAAAATGTACATGCTATCATATGCTTACATGTATTAAATATTTACACATATGTAATAGATGCCTCATTCCTGAAAAGAATCCCCTGTAACATCAAGTCAGTACCCAAGACCTCCAAAGCACAAATCAGAAACTATATAGAAGTATTTTTAAAAATATCTACTTTAAGACCAATGTAGCTTGCATGTAAGATATTTCCTTAAAATTACCTGTCCTTGAAAATACATGAGTAGTTCATCACTTATGATGCTCTACTAAAACAGGAACAAGTGGCCCTTTGAAGACAAATAAAACAGGCAAGGATGCCATTGCACAAAACAAGCTTGCAACTCCCACACTGATAAATGAAAAATAATTTTTCATCCATTGTTTATGTTTTCCCTTCAAAGATTCATTCTGTAATTTTTATTGTATTTATGAACACATAACAATTCATTCTTGGCAATAGTTCTGTGACTGGGGAAATAGAAACATTTATGCCTGGCCAGTATTTGTAACATCACACCAGAGATAATTATCATGAAGATCAAAACCCCTGCTTTTCAGGTGATTTCTAGTGGTGCACATATGAGAAAGCTTGTCCTAGACCATCACTGCTTCAATTCCTTGTATCCCATACCTTCAATACCAATGCAAAAATAAGAGGGCTGATCTCACAAATGTACACATAACCTACTCTTTCAAGCAGCTTCTTTGTCATTTAATGCAGCTTAGTTTCATAGCACTCTCTGCTGGGTTAAGAGCTGGCTGGAGGGCCAGGCGCAGAGTGCTGGTTAATGGAGCTGCATCCAGCTGGCGGCCAGTCACCAGTGGTGTCCCCCAGGGGTCAGTGTTGGGTCCAGTCCTGTTTAACATCTTTATTGATGATTTAGATGAAGGGATTGAGACCATCATCAGCAAATTTGCTGATGACACCAAGTTGGGAGGGAGTGTTGACCTGCTGGAAGGCAGGAGGGCTCTGCAGNAACAAGGTTGGTGAAGGGACTCGAGCACAAGTCCTGTGAAGAGAGGCTGAGGGAGCTGGGGGTGTTTAGCCTGGAGAAGAGGAGGCTTAGAGGTGACCTAATCACACTCTATAACTACCTGAAGGGAAGTTATAACCAGGTAGGGGTTGGTCTCTTCTCCCAGGCAGTCAGCAATAGGACAAGAGGGCACGGGCTTAAGCTCTGCCAAGGGAAATTTAAGTTAGATATTAGAAAAAAATTCTTTACAGAGAGAGTAATCAGGCATTGGAATGGCCTGCCCAGAGAGGTGGTGGATTCACCATCCCTCGAGGTTTTTAAACAGAGATTGGACATGGCACTTAGTGCCATGATCTAGTAAAGGACTGAATTTGGACCAAGGGTTGGACTTGATGATCTCCAAGGTCTTTTCCAACCCGATCGATTCTATGATTCTATGATAGATGCAGGTTCTCTTAAAGAAAAGGGACATTGCAACTTTAAAAACCCTGCCCCTCATAGATCAATGTCAAACTCAAAATTCTTGCTAAAAACTCAAAGGTGGAGGGAAAGTATTATCTCAGGAATGGCAAGGATACATTTCACAGGTTAAGATCCCCTCTGTACCTTCATCTGCTGCAGAAACAAATACTATCCATTCCATAAAAAAAGAAAAAATTCAGACATACCTTTACACTCACTCAAATCCTGATTTCAAAGATAGAAATCTGAAATCCCATCATACTATTTTATGGTAATTCAGTCAAACATAGCAAGGACCTTAGTATGCTGGATTCTTTCCCTTTAGCTGAACACTAAATCTTGGCTTCTTGAGATGACAATGCTGTCTTGTAATCCTTGCTCTGAGAACTGGTATTTTGGGTGTCTGTCATTGGAAAAGAATACAAACTTGGAACAAGCAGGTAAAACAGAGGAAGACACTATAGTTATTTGGATATCATTCCATTAATATGATAATTTGGGGACCACATATTTGTGATACTCCTTTCTGCAGTCCCCAAGTTATTCCCGCCAACAACACAACTGTATCAAACAGAAAGCTCACCGTCAAGTGAGAAAATCTTACCTTACAGGGAAAAAGTTAGTTATAGCTAGAAGTATACTGCAGACTTATGGATTCTGAGAAGCAGTTTTAAACCTGTCTTGAAGCCAGATGAGGCTCAAGAGGAAAGAAGGAAGAGGCAAAAAATGAGTCATTATTAAAATTTAAGACACGGACTTGCTGCTTCTGTGCAAAGGCAAAACTTGGATTGCATGTGTGACCTACATAAAATGCCCAGGGGAAACTGAGAAAACGTTTGGACAATAACCTGATGGGGAATCTGAATAAAAGACCACAGGAATTCAAATTATTTTATTCCAGTCAATATAGAATTGCACCTTTCAATACATGCTTTTATAAAAGAGATGATAAATCACTAGTCAGACTAAAATACATAGCTGGTTTTCAAAGCATCTTTTCTATATTGATGAAATATCCAAAAGGTAAATTTTGACAGTGATTAAAAATCCATCCCATTGTGAGCAGCATACAGTTCACTGGAATATAGCTCTCTGAACATTACTACGTTCCATGTGATTAAAGATTTCCTCTTCTGTTTCTGGAGTGAGCTGTATATTATCTTTGATTGGAGACAAAGGATCTGACTTCCTACAAGAAGGAAGTTTATTGTACTCTCTGCACAAAGAAACAAAGACAAAACAAAACCCAATAATGTTATGATGTTTTATGTTTCTACCCACAGGCCAATAAGAACATATGGGTTAAAACAAAGCAAGACCCCTAACTACCCATTCATCTATGAATAAGTACAAAATAAAAATTCATGATGAAAAGTTTTAATTACAATTCCAGTACAACTGAACAACCTCACTGAATATGACAGCATGACAGCTGTTAGCCTTATTTCTGAAAGACTGTATGTATCCCATCCTATTCAGGATTGTACATGCTTTCTGAATATTTAAATCTTCTGAGTAAGTGTAGTTTTATATATATCCCATGAGTCTTGACATTAAGGCAGAACAGATTTAGTGTCCCATGTAATTTATTTGCCATCAGGTAACATAATTGTTAAAACATAAGGCTAATTTAGAAACATTTTAAAATCAGGGGAAAAAAAAAAAAAGGAAAATACTGAGAGCTAATTAAGTTTTGGCAATAAAAAAAATCCCTTTTTGTGAAACATATCAAGAAAAGAATCCAAAAAAAGCTAATAAACAAGTTCTTTACTTACACAGAAATGAGTAATACAAAAATATATATCCCAGTTATAAACACACAGAAGTTACAAACCAAAAATGGACGGATAAAACGTGGATGTGGGGAAACTAGTCTTGCAACCATCAGTGGAGAAAAGGAACAGAGTGCCATCTAGGCTCACTCTGTTCTATGTGTCCATATTCTGATAAATCAAACTAACTGAATTTTCTCCCTGTGAACAACCCTGGTCAGACATTCACAACCAGAGGTCAAACAATACATACACAAACACTCACTTCCTCCTTTAAACTGTCATTCCTACTCTGCATCAAGAGGGTAATAAAAAGTACGATTTATAAAAATGTAAATAATATTTTTTTAAACAAATCACTTATGTGTTTCTAATAACTTACCCTGAGGCCCAAACTTACTAAAACGCATTCATCTGACTTAACACATGCCCAACAATACCATCACTAACCACTCAGTGAAAAAAATACTTTTATCCTACTCATGTTTGTTTCCAGATTAGCAAAAATAACAATAATAATAATTTAAATACGACTTATTTATTCAAGAGGTTGCTACTTTGAGCAAGGAAAACTTTGCCACCAGGAGTTTTAACCTTAACCCATGGAAACAGTATAAATTAGAGTACCTATACTTCCGGTTTTGTTTTACTTTTTTAAAATAATCATTGCCCTTGGAGACACTTGCAGAAACTTCAAGTTAGACAAGCCATCTCCACAAGGAAAAGCAATAGCATTTTATAATGTGCAAAAATGTCTCTTGCAACCAGAGACTTCAGCATATTTCATCAATTCTCAGCCATCCTGAAAGCAGAACATTTCTAACAACTGGCCATCTCAAAATGTGAGTGCCACTGAATTAAACAGAAGCAATCCTGTATTCAATTAAATTTAGCAACTCTTATGCAGCTTTTGAATTTCGATTAAGAAATTACTCTTGGTGTTCAACATCAAACAATGGTAATGATTTTCATATCAATTATGTTAAACTAAAAGCCCATATCAATAAAATTCAATAAATGAATTTTAGCTGAGAGTTTTCCTGGTTAGAAAGAAAAAGCTAATTCTAAGAAGACATTTACCAAGAATCATCCTTCACGTTTATATCAAGCTTAGGAAATTATAAACTACATGTGGAAAATATCTATCTTAAGCTATCATCTTTATTGAACTGTGTGAAGAATATGTGTAGAGTCTGCTTTGAAAGTAGTTTCTTTGGAAAAATAGTACTAGTGTGCTAAGTAAAGGGTTAAAGCAACTCACCTTTTAAACTGGAAACTTTTCCGGAGTTCACTAATGGTGACCTGGAGTCCCAGCTTATTTTCAGCATCACAGTCATTTCTCTTCTGTACAGGTGACAGTTTCCTGCTTAATCCACTTACTTTAGCTGGTATCAAAGGTTTGAGCTTTGTTACAATATGTGACCTTGTACTACTGGATTTATGTAAACCAGGAACCTGTGAGATTTTAATATTGCAGCACACATGGTTAAAATGAAAACCTGTAAGCAACAAATATTAGGCTGCAAAGCTTGCAATTAATTGCTTTACATTGTGTTTAGCTACTGCAATCTGAATTGCCACAACAAGGTATATTTAGCGAGTTTCTATAATCTAAAAAGTGGCAACTCAAACACATAATGCAGCTGTAACAACTGGCAAACCAGTTTCCAGAGGTCTTTGTATTCTAAAAGGCTGCAAATACCCGTTTTGTTTGAATGCAGTTTTTAAAATCTATTGAATTTATTTTTTCACCTGTTTGCAGTTTTTGTTTTGCCCTCATGCAAGGTCAGCTTTCAGAATTTTAAGACAAGCGACTCTCTGGTATCACTCCCTGTGACACCCAGATTTCATGAAAAAGGGAGTCCGAGAGGTAACAGTAAGACTAACCCCAAGGATCATTAGGCCTCTAGTTGGATCTTCTTATCCAGAAACTCAGAAAAACTGTGCTTGGCCAGAGTATCTCTCTCTTAAATGCAACCAGTCTTAAGTTGGAACATATCCACTAAAGTACATGGCTTCATGATATAATCTATTCTAGCTGCCCACCACCTCATTACTGAAAAAATCTGTGCCTCATTTTCAATTCACTTAACAGTTAAGCAATGAATCTGATTGGGGAGGGTTTTTTGTATTTATAAGTACATGAAACTCATTTTGACACAACATAATTCCTATAACTGTGTCAGTCAGTGTGACTCACATTCTCATGATTTTTCTGGGGTCAATATCAGGCTGACTGACAGCTACTAAGGCTGTTGCTACCATGCTTTCTGAGGTTGAAACAACACTGTTGATCATTTCTGTCTTCTTGATCTTCATGCCAAAATGTACTGAGTTTATTTTAGCAACAAAAGTAACAGACTACAGTCCGCTAAAGCAGGATTTTTTCCTATGAGTAGTTCACCACACTTCTTAAATTCAAAATTACACCTATTACTATCTATTTAATCACTCTCTTCCTATTTGTACTGTATGTGCATAATCACAGTACAATAATTAATGAGATATACCTTTATCAGATATAACTTTTAGAGAGTTGAAATTCCTTTGCCAAACAAGTTCACAAGTAGTACAAGGTCACAAATGGTTTATTAATATTTTCCAATTTATTTCATATTTTCCAACAACAATACTTGGAAGAATAAAAATAAAATCCTAAAACTTCCTGCTTTATATTATTTTGCTGTTTATCTATCACCTCAGCTGTGAGGTGATAGATGAATTGCAACATGTGTGAAGTCACCCATAATCCTGTGTATCTCTGTAGTACTGAATGACATCAGAGTTAAAACTTAATTTAGCTAACCCAAAATTAGGCAAAGTTGCACACTGAACACTCGCTAAGAAACTTAAAGCCAGAGCAGAATGCTCTTTTCTGTTGTCAATGTTAGCCTCTTTGCTGAGAAATTGTGAAGAGTAATTAGGAATAAAAATGACAGCTGAAATACTATCACAGAAAAAAACCATGAAGTCTTAGGGAGCTCAGTATCTTATAGGTATGTGTTTGTAGAAAGCCTCTATTAGGTTTGATGTTAGAATTGAGTAGGTAGGCACTTCATATTTTGGACTGGAACCACAATAAGAGCTGACAAATTTCTCAGACTGCCTTCCCAGGTTATTAAGTTTCTCTACAGATCAGCTACATAGCTGATATTCAGCTTACTAAAATCAGAATAAATCATGCTTTAAATGATTAACTGCTTCTTCCCTCACTGTGGAACTAATTATTCCCTTTGCTATCTTCTATGATAGTTAACACCAGCAAACACTTCCCTTGTTTTACACTTGAAGCAAGTAAACCTAAAAGAAAATTGTGCCAAAAGTGGTGCTCCTTATCTCTCCTTTCCCTCTCCTATAGTCTTACTGATGCTACAACTCACAGGAATCCAAGAGTCTGGGTGGGCCCAAGTTCCAGTATGACCAACCTTTTGGTTATTGCTGTCAAGTTAGTTTTCAGCCACACCAGTTTTCTGGTGCAATTCATTATAGGTATTATTACCAGCACATAAAGAAAGCAGAGAGAATGCATGGCCAAGGAAAAAAAAGTGTGGGAAATGCTCCCACTAACTGCTTGCTTTAAATAAACCTTACTGTTCTCACAGATTTTCTGCAGTTTTTCTATTGTCTAAAGGGTTCCAAGCACATTGAAATTTTGTTTTCACATGATGCTTATATTATGTCAGTACTTCCATCATGTGTATTCCCCAACACTTAGTATATTCATTCTCCCTATATACCTTTTAAGGGAGCAAAACAAAGCAAACCACTAAATACAGCCTTGAAAAGAAAATAATAAAATTCTGAATCCCAGGATGATTTCGTTGCTCGGTCTTGTTGAGCAGAAGCAGGAAAAATGTTAAAGTTGCAGAATAAAAATGTAATTCCATCTTAATAAGTTCCTAACAATAACCACAAGATGTCAGCATTTTACAAAATACACAATATTCTTGTTAGGCAGAGAGAATCTTGTGATTTTCAGTATGTCTAGGAGAAACTCAGTAGGGCTATACATGAAAGGATGAAAACATCTTCCTCTGACTTAGTCATCTTTTGGCCAATTCTAATGACAACACATAAGGAGTCAGAGCACTTTTACCTGCTGCTAAAGTCTTAGAAGTTCTATAAACTAGACCAATGTGTAACGATCTTAGAAATGTCACAAAATAAGGAACGTAAGTTTATGCTTAGACATCTAAGAAACCATGGAGAAGTCAAATTACAGGTAAACAACCAATAGGAAAAAATAACTGAAATGCAGATTCTGAAGAAAAATTGACTGATATGTTAGTGTCTAACAAAACTTTTAACTAAAACAGTTTAAAAGAAATGGTTAACAAAAACCTTTCCAGATTTTGAAATTTAAACATACTTTCTCGATTCAAAGCAGGAGGTAGCTAAACTAGGAGATTTCTCCAGATAAGCAATGAAATGAGGTTGTATCTTGTGATGGTAACTGGACTGTGAACATGACTGCAATTTGTATCCTAAAATCTATGGTTTTAGCCTGTCCAAGGAAAATTAACAAGTGGGGCTTTTTTGCCTTAGCTTGGCTTGTTATTTTATACTGAAGTGTTTTAAATCCCCAAACAAGTTGCAACTGTGTTATCAATCATAGGTGGCCTGGTTATATTTTATTTCAGCTTCAATGTAGATGAATAAGAATATAGTTTTGACTTGCCAACACATTTGCATTGCTTAGGTCTTTCACTAAGAGTTCTATAATGAACTAGTAGAAAGCAAAAACTGGTTTTCTGATTTTAACAGAGTTCAAAGTTAAAAGAATTCGTACCTTGGTCTTTATGACTGTAATTTTTCTGTCAGTTTGAACAGCAGAAAATAGCAGAGATCGAGTACGTTCATCATCAGCCATTTTTGAACTGGAGTCAGAGTCCTTCAGGAGAAAATTGATTCAATTTTAAAACAGGTTGGATTTTTTTACGTAAACACTATATATTTTTGTGTCTACAGGTATATACTTCGTAAGATATAACCTTTTCAGCAGTTCTAAGAACTTACACAAACACCTGGGCTTATTTTCAGCACACAACACTACAAAGACATATGCTTTCTGAAAGGACTTCAGGGACTAACAAAAGCAAAGAACAAAAGCTTGTCTATCAGGTTTTCTTATGACCCACTGTTGTAATAGCAGCAGAAAGACTGAAGACAAACTAAACCCAGAGAATAGACATTATTTAAGCAAGTATGTCAATCCACATTGTTACAATTGCGTTAAGCATTGACAAGAATGAAAAATAATCATTCTATGATTCTATTTAGGGACGAGTTTTGTTAGCACAAGCTACATACTCTGTAGGGCATCACACTGAAGAGAAGACTTTACCGCACAATTTCTTTTGATTTAAAGTGTAAAAAATGCTGAAACAAATGTATGATTTTCTTACCTTTACACCTGAACTGTTGTTGGACACTTGTAATATTTCTGAAGACTCAATACTACATTCTGATGGCTTAGAAGACTCATGAGACTGTGATGACTGTTCCAGTTCTATTAAGGGGGAGGACTCCTCCTCCAGTTCATCACACACTGCCCCTTCCTCTGTTTGGACCCCATTATTCTGATCTTCCTGGGAGACAACACAGTTGTTTCTCTCTTGCTGAAACTGCTGTGAAAATACAGTGTGAGATGGACCAGGGTTTCCTGAACTATTTACAAGACTACTAAACCACTGGAAACAACTCTTCTGCATTTCTCCAGGAGGTATAAGGACAGTCCTTGTTGACTTTTCAGTTTCTGAAAACTGAGAAATATCATCTTCTGCTACATGTTTTACTTCCTGTTTCTGGCAATCCTGCTCAGCATCTTGAGCTAGATCATCATCCTTCTTTGCTCTACCATCAAACGTAATTGCATCATTGTAGAAAAACCTAAAAAAGAAAAAAAAAAAAAACAAACCCAAAAACCAAACCCAAAGGTAAAAACAAGGGAGAAGAAAGTTACAGCAAATGTATGTCATCTTCAAAATCCAATAGTTGTCTCTACCCAATTTTATTTTCAAGTATACTTGCAGACGAATTACCTTAAAAATAGGCAAAGTCCCTCGGGGAAGCATCAAACAAATAATAGTTAAAAAAAAGGGGAATAAAAAGCATCTGTAAACTTATCATTCATTGAGGGAAATACTAGTAAGGTTCTTCACCAGAAACATCTAGGAATTCTACAGAATTTAAGAATCTATTAACTAATTATCATAAAGCTAAGCAATAGTGAAGTACTTCAGCACCTCTTATCAGGGAAATTAGAACCTCACTATTTCTTTTCCATGCTATAGCAGCAGCTCCTAAGAGTACTGAGCACAGATTTAGGGAAGAACCTATAATCAGTGACAACTCTTAATTTTTCATACAACATAAGAAAACTTTCAGCTCAGGAAGGTGTGCTTTAAAAGTAAAGAACTTAAGTATCAAGACTGCTCTG
Source organism: Scytalopus superciliaris (assembly GCA_013400415.1). Taxonomy (NCBI): domain Eukaryota; kingdom Metazoa; phylum Chordata; class Aves; order Passeriformes; family Rhinocryptidae; genus Scytalopus; species Scytalopus superciliaris. The sequence goes on along the minus strand of VXBX01007693.1, from coordinate 37,014 downwards.
TAAAATTATATGGGTTCTAAAAAAAATGGCTAATTCCTAATTTTGACACCCCAAAGTATTGATTGCTACACTGAGAGCCACTTTGCTATTTATGAAAACATGTGATATAAGCATACCTGCTTCTTGTTCCTGGAACAATTACAGCATCCTTGTCTTTGTTTTTCCTTTGTAAAAAGGAAGCAAATTTATTTCTAACTCTGGGCAGGGAATTAGAGCTTTCTTGAGTGATGGAATTCCCTGAAGAATCAACACTTTGTATTGCCGAGACACCCTTTTGTGCTTGACCATCATGATCATCATCCTTCTTGATTCTTTTTGCTTTTGTAAATGAATATTGCTTCAACAGATCTCCATCTGAGATTTCTTCTAAATCTAGACAATTTAGAAATCATTTTAAAAAGCATATACTACAATTAACCAGGATGAAATAACTAAGCTTTACATATTAAAAATATTAGTAAGGTCTCACAGCCACATTATTGACATTACAGTTACAAAGTCTTTAACACCATTGTTTTCTAGTATATAGATTTAAAAATAATTTTTTGGTAGACTGAGTGAAGGCAGAACAACTCAAATCAAACATGATGTTTGTTTTGGATGCTTGTTTTGATGTGGGGTTTTTTTGGGTCTTTTGTTTGTTTGGGGTTTTTTTTTAAAGTGCTTTGAAAGCAAAACTAAACTTGACTTAAAGGTAGGTTGCTAAACTATCTACAGATTTTGATAAACAAGAGATTAGGAAAATATCAAGAGTAACAAAGGTAAAAAAACAAAGCCCTAGTAGCATTATCAGAAAGAAAAGGAAACAGAGGAAAATACATAACATATTAGATAAAGCGTAATGGAAACAAAAACTGCCCCTATTAAAAGCCCAGTTTGTTTCAGCGCATATAAGTTAGGTGGTGTAGAAGACAAGATAGCACAGCTCCACTAGAGAAAGTGAAAAAGCTGGTATAAAGAATATCTATACAGGGGGTACAGGCAGCACAGTGTGAGATGAGCACAGAAAACATTCTTTAAGTTTTCTCTCTGGCCTAATATCAATGCTAGGAAAAACATGCTGTTTTAATTTCTTCATAAGCCATTATAAGATAGAAATTAAAAACAAAACCAAAAATAGAACAGCTTGTATTAAACACAACTTAAAATTGAAAACAAAGTTAAACTCAAGTGCTGCTGAAAGGTTGCCATTACCCTTAATCACTACCTGGGCTTTAATATTACGGCTTTTGAGTCTTGTAGCTTGCTGAAAACAATTCAGACAGTAACAGTTTAGAGTTAAGCCTCTAAAAATCTCATACCATCAAGTCCAAGACAAAAATCTTTCTTTTCCCACAGCCTTCTACTGTTATTCATGTAATTAGTTAACATACCATTCCTTGGCCTTTTTGCCAAGAGCTCTTTGCTTGGAAGTTTTAGCCCTTTAACGCTAATTATTTTCTCCATGCCTTTGGTTGTTGGTTTCTCTAGTAAATGCATTTTAGGAGGAACAGTATCTTCAGTTGGGCCAAACTTGTATTCTCTGCTCCAAATGCTTTTCACATGATTATCACGTCTGTCATTCCAGCCACAACTTCTCTGCTGCACAGGCTACAAAAAAAAAATTAAAACCCAAGACAGGTTTATAATCTTGCCTTCTACATATAATTTCCTGATTTAGCATACAGGGACATTTGAACATTTGTACATCTAGTGACATGTTCTACACACACCTTTACTTTTTTTTCCCCACATTTCTCAAGCTTTTTATACAAATTCTCTTTTTTTGTGCTGCCATGACTTCATTTCCATATGTTACAAGGGTTTAACTGCTCATTTGTGACAAAATTAGAAGTTTAGATTTTATTTCTATTCAGAAGACATAATTTGGGATGCTACTTCGAAAGAACACGTATCTTTGATAATTTTCTTTTTAAATCACTTCCTTCTGTCAATAGTATTAAGGACTTAAGAAAAAAAGTCTGACAGTAAAACGAACAAAGTCAGATGCCATGAAAAATAAAACCTTGCCTTTAAAAAGGGTGATAAATACCTGTGTGGGAGCATATAGTTTCTGTAACAGCTTTTATTGCCAATTTGTTTGCAGGTAACATTCAGTCATATTTTTTCATGAATGTTCAGACCCACATGAAATTCTTAATATATGACTTCAGGACAAAGAAGTTACCTGTGCAGTGTCAGGGTTATAATTATCAATTTGTTCCATTGTATCAATATCAATATTGCCAATGGCAATTTGAAAAGCAGTACCATCACCAAAATGTCTGTTTCCATCATAGTAAAGGAAAATATCAGAATGTTACATTGTATTTCAAGAACCATAGAATGAAAGTTACAATATCTGTTTCCCATTTTTGTGCTAAAAAGCATGACTAGAATATTAACTAACAGGATTAGTACTACTATTCTTGGCTCAATCTGATGCAATAGCAATTGTAATTCATGATTTAACAAGAACTGCAGATATAAGTCAGAATTAAATCCTTCAGTTGTCAGCAGAGAAGTTACCAACTTTCTCCTTCCTAATTTCTGGAAATGCCAGAGATTAAGTGGCTTGAACATACAAAGTTACAACTAGTTAAACTGTCCCCTCTTTCTTTATTTTTCTAATCTTTTATGCTGAAATTTATGTTGTGAAATGCTACTTGTTCTACAGAAAAGAGATATGTGGTAAACAGCAAATGCTTAGATTAGAGAATGAGTTGATCAGAAATTGCAAGATTAAACTGGCAGAGATTATAACACACTTAAAATAGGCAGAGGTTAAAGACAGTCATAAAGCAACTCAAACCTGTATTTAACAATTTGTTTTCTAAAGAGAAAAAAAAAAAAAGGATTAATAACTTCTGCCCAAAATGATGCATCAATGATAGGTCACTCAGTTACTCCCTGCACTTTTTTATAATTGATTTAAATCAGAGCAAAGGAGAAAGGAACAAAAAGCCCCCAAACTTCAAGACTGCAGAAAAGCCAGGCTTTAGTTAACAGTAGAGGCACAATGAAAACTCTAAGTATACCACTGATGCAATGGAAAGTTTAAGAGACCACACCTGCCCACCCCTATTTCCCCATTCTGCCATTTCAACTCAAAGGATACCGTCCTGCATAACTTAGTGTTTCTGGATCAACGTCATCCCCATATGCATTCAGAGGAACTAATTTTCTGTTGACAGGATCAAAAACTAACTGATAAAGGAATGTGTTATTGGCTCGTGTAAAGCCCTGTATGTATTCTTCTGGTACTGTTATATTCATCTTCAAGTACTGCCCCATTTTCTTAATAACCTGTAAAAAACAAATTGCTCAACTGTTTAATTTAAACAGCTCACACAAACACTTAAATACACACAAATTAATAAGTATCTTTGCTTGTAATTAAATGTAGAATGCAATGTAGTCCTATTATACAAACAGCAGATTAAACTTAAGGAAATTTTGTACATTATTTCCCCACTCCAGTAGTTTACAATCACATAAATAACACAATTCAACTCTTTATAAATGCTTCTTGTTCAATAAGTACAAAATGTGATTAGAAACACGGGGCATCTCCTTAAGGTATATTTATTTAAACTAACACATATCAGATTTTATTATTCATATTATCAGGACACATAAGCAATACATGGGTGTTTCTAGAACAGAAAAAAAGCACTACTAATCAGATTAAACCCTGACATTTTGCTCAGGGATACACTAAAGGAAGTGATTTATATGGGAAAATTTCAAAGTTCCCTTTTTACTTCCACAAAAGCCAAAACAGCTGCTTTGATGCCTTCTATACATGATACAGAAAAATTTAAAAATAAATATCATAGTTGTGTACAGCCTGTGAGAGAAAAAACCAAAATACAGAAAGGCACACAAGTAACTTAAGAACGAAGATAACACACTAAGTTAACTAGACTGCGTATTTAAATGCTTTTCTGGATTAGATTTACCTGCCTCCAGGACAGGTCAATAAGGCATTCTTCTTATTAGTTCTTAAAAATCTCTTCACTCCCTTACTACCTACAGAGAAGTAATTTCCAGTCTCTTAGCCTCTGTATTTCCTAGTACTAGATTTGTTTGCATTTCATGCATTGGGCATGAAAAAACCTGACCTTATTTTTTGCACCATACCAAACTTTTCTTCTATACTGTTTTTAATATATAAATGTCATATCCATACACATGTAATCAAATAAGATTTGAAAACTTTGTCTCTCTCCCACACAAGTAATGAGGGGGAAAAAATTGCAGAGCTTTACAAAAAAGAAGGAAAACCAAGTTTACCTTTATAATATCTGGATTGTTGGCTAATTTCAGTAACTTGCATGCTTTAGCTAACCCAATTCCATGAATTGATGAGAGGTAGTCACAACCAGAAAGAATACACATATAGCGGAATTTCTCTTCTGTAAATACATTTCCAAGCTGCTTGCAGTTTCCTAGTCTTGCTTGATCTATCTCTAGTCCATTTCCGAACTTGTCAATTTTCAGAAACACCTAAAAATTAAGAGGAAGTGAAAACAATAATTTTCACCCACATAAGCCAGTTCATTGCACTTGGTGGAAACAACAGAAGCAAAGTGCTATTCTCATCTCTTCTGTTTCCCACATCTACCGTAGAAGAGTAAATCCATACATCAAATATATTTGGCAACTTCAAACTCCAGTTCTAAGATACCAGGAAGAGGTAAAGGCTGGTAGTATTTTCTTCCATACCTTTTTACAACCAAAAGCTAAGAGATCAGAGTCTTCTGTAATTATTGCTTGAACCATGCCGATCTTATTAAGATAAGCCAACTGAGCATCAGCTTCATAAGGAGCAACTATACAATCAACTCCCCGGGCTCGTGCAGCCTGTACATAAACAAGAAGCATACAAGTACTTGGCATCAATTTTCAGTAATTACCTTAAGAGATCTGAAAGCATAAGAACCCTCTACATTAAAAAGCCAAAACCATGATCTTTTTAATTACACACCCATCCCGTCCCCATTACAGCCCAATGTTTCATATTCAAAAACTCAAGTTCCAAGCAGTTTAGATCTATATAGACTAGTTTACAAAAACAGCTTTTCCTGTTGGCCTGTAACATTGTGGTCACTGCATCTGACCACAGGTGTCAGCTTCAAACTCATGTAAGTATATTCTGGACAGAAGAAAAACAGCAGTAGAACAGACTTAATACTGTTTTGATAAAGATCATATGACTGCAATGGAAGTACAGCAAAAAGCTACTAGAACAGTTTTTAAGTAGCCAAATTTTTTTCTGTAGTCTGTGCTCAGAAACTAGTAGAGTGGAAAAACATGAAAAAGTAGTAATTGTGATTAGTTTTTGTGCATCAAAAATAAAACTGAGGTGTTATCCAATTCAGTTTATAGCAGTAAGAAGACATATATTTCAATTGACACATCATCATTATTTATACGACTGGGCATAATAAACTAGAAGTGAAGTTAAAGCCTAACACAATCCTGTAACATGCAGGACAATTAGAGACTAAGAAAGGAGTATTTTTCTTGCCTACACAGAATAGGTAATGATGTAGCCATAAAAACACAGAGTAAGACTTGCTACCTACTGCATATTTTTTTTAAACTGGCATTATCAACAGTATTAACAACTTACTTTAATAACTTCATGAGCCATAGCATGGGTAATATTTACACTGCGCCCAAAACATTCCCTAGCTTCTGACAGTCTCCCTTCCTGCAACAATTGTTTCCCCTTCAGAAGACTGGCTTGGCGCTTCCTAAAAAAATAGACAAAAATATCCACCAAACTCAGATTATTTTTCACTTAAAAGAACAAGTAGCAGAGAGGACTAAGAGAGACAGGTAGAAAAGGGGTAAAAAAAAAAATTGGAACACTTTAAAAATCTGGCCTATTGTCTCATTCTTTCAAATGGAAGAATAACCAAGTTTCTGTATGGACAAGGATAACTGGGTTGGTATGTTGACATTTATAACATTTCCTCAGAAAACACAGACAAATTGGGAACTGAAATCAGCAGTGTAAAAGAAATGCAACCCTTCTCAGTTTGCAGTAAAAGAGATTTAATGAAATTTTGGAGTACGTGACATTAGATACTTATTGGTTTAGAAGGCAGAAGGCATAATTCACTTAATTTCAAATATCGGAAATTGTTCACTCCACGCTGAAAGGAGCATGTGTCTCATGGGGATTTATTAAAAACAACCACCAGTGAGAAATTCTCACAGCTTCAGTGAGAAGTTCCATTTACAGGGACCTGAAACAAGTTTATCATATTAGGTGTAGAGAAAGATGAGGAAGGTGGTATTATTTTTAAATAAAATTATATTGGAAAGAAAAATTTTAGTCTAGCGACCACAAGGGCGGGTAAAACTAAAAGCTTCTAATACATGACAGGAACTAATGCTCAGAGGTTTACTTCCTTCCTCTATCAAACGGCTTTTATTTATGAAGTGCACTTCTATTTTTGGAATAAAACCTCTAAGAAGTGTGTATTATTTTAGATGTAAATTAAATGAAATCACAGTACATTGCAGGGAAGTTTACCAGACCTTACTACCTCGCTGAAGTTTGAGGGTTTTTGACTTTGAAAATTAACTGTAGCAACAAACACACTGCTTTGCTTGCAAATCAATAAAGTTTCAGTACTTACTCTCGTCGGGCCTTTTCCACTTCCTTCTTAGAGGGCAGGGTGCATCCATCAAATACCAAAATTGGTTTAATTCCAAATGAGAGCAGCATATCAACAAGTTTCATACAGAAAGCTACATAACTGTATCAACAGCAACAAAAGTAAGAAAAGAAACAAACTTTTATTGTTAACCACAAGTCTATTGCATATTATCTGCTTCCAGGAAAGAACTGCAGGACTAACTGTTGTTCAAGGATCTTAACAAGTCATGTATTTCCCCAGCATCACAAAAAAAGTAACAACACTTGAATGCTTTTTGCTTGGTTTTGGGGTTTTATGATTACCAAGACAAACGGTTCACCTCCCAGCTGGACGACTGACTGCTCCTCTCTCCTACACAAAATGAAATAAGAACTCAAGTACAATGCAGTCTGACTTTCCTGTATTAGGATTAAATACTGGTAAAAACTTGAAAAGTTAAAGCATGGATCGTTCTTTTTACTTTCAGCAACTAAATTCACAATGGCCAGAGCAACAGCAGGCAGATAAGCACTATACGTGATCTTTCTCTGAAAAGGCTGAATAATGCACTGTTGTAGAGTTGGAAGGAGTCATGGGGTTATTTTATCTGTCTTTGTAGAACTATCCACTCCTCTCCAAACAGGGGATACATGCTAGGGACAGACATAGAAACCTATCTTCCCATACTAAAAATATGGGCACAGCACTGAAAGTATTTGAACAGATGGAAAAGTTCTCCAGTCTGTGCTAACTGTGAAGATGACGTATGGACAAGGAGATAACCTTCCATTGCCTTCCAAGCCCATCCCTTGGAAAAATATTTGTTGGGAATTTCAGACTTTATTTGTTCTCTCAGACCTCACATCTCCTTACCTGTTATTTCTACAGATCATTTTATGAGATCATTTTATCGGCAGCACAGAACTAAAACATAATCACTGTTGTAAACACTAAATTCATTACAATGATAACCAATGTGGAAAAAAAAATCAAGGTTTTTTTATTTTAAGGATGCTTTAAAACAGAAAGAGTAATCTTTTCAGAAGGGGAGGGAAGGGAGGGAGCATGGAACTTAGAAGCAATTAGAATATAAGGACTGAAGAAATTGAGTTTAGAGCTATTGAAAAGCAACCATGACTTTTGAAAGGCAGGAGCAAATAGCACATTAGCTATATATTACCTCAATCCCAATGAATTTTAAACTGCCAGTCTCAGATGATATGTGCATGGAAACAAGATTTGCTCATAAAATATATATGTATTTAAATGCAACCATTCCAAAGTTTTCTATTATTATGAATGTTTATCCTGACAGTCCATTTTCTCTCAACTGAAGTGTATCCCATTCTCAGGACACTGAGACCCCTTCACTACCCTCAAAGGCAGGTAGCAGAGTTGGATGAAACTCAAATCAACAGAAGTAGGAGTAAAGATTTGAACCCCTTTGCAAATCATCAACTCTCTCTGGCCTCCCGTTAAACATGTGATGGAGCCAAGGTCTTCTCGGTGGTGCCAAGCAATAGGACAAGAGGCAACGGACAGAAACTGAATCACAGGAATTCCACTTGGATATAAGAACTTCTTTAACGTGGAAGTGACCCAGCACTAGGGCCGGTTGCCCAGAGAAGTTTTAGAATCTCTTACTTCTCTGGAGATATTTAAAAGTTATCCGGACACAATTCTCGTAAGTGTTCTTCTAGGGGACTCTGCATGAGCAGCAGGTTGGACCAGATGACATCGAGTGGTCCCTTCCAACCGGACCCGTCCTGTGATTTAAAACTATATCCAATCTAAGACAAGACCCAGTTTTCCAGAGATGAACAAGAATTTACACAAATCTAATCCAAGCTGCAGAGCTGAACCTGAAATATGACCACAATTTTTGTTCATTCCCTTCCTTAGAAATATAACTGTGTAAATGAAATATCCCTATTGCATTAGAAAACTTACTCTTACTAAAAATATAGAGAGTTAAGCAAAAAATCTTTTATCTTAGTCAGAGCACAACACGTCTCTCATAATTCCTCCATATCATTACAACCTTTGTCACGGCAGTATTTACAAAGTATCGTTGCATACAAAAAAGGTGACTGAAAACAATACTAAATCTGAAACACATGAACTGCATGCACAGAATCTGATCAGAGGAATTAGATTCTAATAGAGAGAAAGACATGCTAGACGAAAAGTAATCCACACAGCCACTGGTATTTTAACAAGGAAAGATTCTAAGTGTTTTTGCCCTAATGCATACTTTAATAATTATTTCGCACAGCTGGAAAGCAATTTACTTATGGCCAAAATATCCATTTCAAAAGAGGGGGACTTAGAATTCAGAAGCAACAGTTAGAAGCGAAACTACTATAACTCAGCTTTTCGTTCAAGAAGCATCAAGCAAGAGGGCCGGGACCATAACGAAGACTTACAGGTCGGTGGGCTCCCCTCGGGCCAGCTTTTCAGCACAGGCATAGGCGCCCTTGTGCAGCCAGCAGTACGTGTCCACGGCCACCGCCAGCCCCTTGTACTGCTTCACGTGGGAGGGCTCGGCAGCCTCCTTGATGAACTGCAGCAGGCCCTGGATGCCCATGACGCCGTCTGAGCTGCAGAGCGGGGGGAAAGCAAAGGCGCGGGCACAAGGCCGGGACTGGATC